>CAUYLG010019723.1:0-46783 GCA_963573385.1 Cacajao melanocephalus
TTGTGGAAGACAGTGTGGCGATTCCTCAAGGACCTAGAAATAGAAATTCCATTTGACCCAGCAATCCCATTACTGGGTATATATCCAAAGGATTATAAATCGTTCTACTATAAGGACACATGCACATGAATGTTCATTGCAGCACTGTTTACAATAGCAAAGACCAGGAACCAACCCAAATGTCCATCAATGATAGACTGGACAGGGAAAATGTGGCACATATACACCATGGAATACTATGCAGCCATAAAAAATGATGAGTTTGTGTCCTTTGTAGGGACATGAATGAACCTGGAAACCATCATTCTCAGCAAACTGACACAAGAACAGAAAATCAAATACCGCATGTTCTCACTCATAGGTGGGTGTTGAACAATGAGAACACATGGACACAGGGAAGGGAGCCTCAAACACTGGGGTCTGTCAGGGGGAAATAGGGGAGGGACAGCAGGGGGTGGGGACTTGGGGAGAGAGCATGGGGAGAAATGTCAGATATAGGTTATGGGGTGGAAGGCAGCAAATCACACTGCCATATGTGTACCTATGCAACAATCTTGCATGTTCTTCACATGTACCCCAAAACCTAAAATGCAATTAAAAAAAAAAAGAAGATAGAAAGAAAGGTAGTCAAGTAGTTAGTGATTTAACAGCCTCCATAACTCTAAATGGTAAGATAAAGGTGAGGAAAGTCCAGTTCCCAAACCTAATAAACTTACAAATAATGGATACTTACAGAAACAGAGATAATGTAAATGCAAGAACTGGAAGAATAGGCGGAAGATCCAGTTAGGAGGCAGTAAGATCCCCAGATCGTCTTTATATTTTATAAGACTAGACCCTGCAGAGGATTGGGTATAGAGAAGATTGGATATTTATTCCCTGAAGGGTAACACACTGGTTCTCTGAATTCAGGAACCAATGTTATAGTTAATCTTTTTAAAAAATAAGACATCAGATACAAAAAATATAAGAAAAAAAAAGAACTAAAAGTAGTACTACTATTTGATCCAGTAATCCCACTACTGGGTAACCCAGAGGAAAGGAAGTCATTATACAAAAAAGATACTTGCACTTGCACGTTTATAGCAGCAGAATTCACAATTGCAAAATCATGGTACCAACCCAAATGCCCATCAATCAACAAGTGGATAAAGAAACTATCATATATGTATACACACACACACACACACACACACACACACACACACATAATGGAATACTACTCAACCATAGAAAGGAAGGAATGAATTAATGACATTTGTAATGACTTGGATAAGACTGGAGACTATTATTCTAAGTGAAGTAACTCAGGAATGGAAAATCAAACATGGTATGTTCTCAATGTTAGGTGGAAGCTAAGCTATGAGGATGCAAAGGCATAAGAATGATACAACAGAATTTGGGAACTTGGGGGGAAGGCTGGGACGGCAGTTATGTCTAAAAAGCTACAAATAGCACGCAGTGTATACTGCTCAGGTGATGGGTGCACCAAAATCTCACAAATTACCACTAAAAATCTTACTCATGTAACCAAATATCATCTTACCCCATAACTTACAGAAAAATAAAAATAAATATAATAAAATCATTCTCAATAGTAAAAAGAAATGATTTATGCCTTATCCCATACGTAGAAAAAAACTCCAGGTGAAACGAAGGTTGACATATTTAACATAAATCTATCATAAGTAAATTTAAAAAGTTTAGAGCACATGACCATGCAAAAGAAAGTCATTTCTTAAGCAATTCTCAAAATGTAGAGTAAAAAAAAATATATCAACTATATAAAAATTAAAAATCATGTATGTTAAAAGATGTCATGAACAAAATTAAAATGTCATCAGCAGATGGGGAGCAAACATTTCAACCTATATATAACAGACCAATATTTCAACATATATATATGAAATATGAACATAGATATTATGACACATATTAGGATCACACATGCACATATTTCTATAAATTAATAAAGAGAAAAAAATAATAGAAGAATCAACAAAGAGAAGAAATTAGGATAAGAGGAAATTTAAATGGCCCTATAAAAAGTATGCCCAATTTTATAAATAATCAAAGTAATGAACATTAAAACAATGATAGAGCAATTCACATCCATCAACTGGCAAATAATTAAATCTGATAACAATCAAGTGTTGGCAACAACCTGGGAAACAAAGTTCTCATTTATTGCTGGTAGGAGTGGAAACCAGTATAAGTGCTTTGCAGAGCAATTTGGCAATAACTAACAGACATACAATTGTACATATCCTAAGACACAGAAAGTACACTGATATATATGTCAGCAAAACTCTTTATCACAAGCACCCTAATAGAAATGTATAAGAACATTTATTTCAGCATCATTAATTTTAGTTAAAAAATTGTATCAATTCAAATTCTGATTAGTATGGGAATAAATTGTGGTATTTTCATAAGATGGAGTAGTATATAGAAATTTTTAAAAAGATGAACTGGGATTATATATTAACAAGGGTAAATTCTGAAAACAAAATATTTGGTAGTAAAAGTAGCAAATTCCAGAATACATTCCACACTTATAGTAAAACATTTATATTTTATGTTCATGTATGTAACAAGCATGCTTCATATATGTAGTAAAAATGGCAAAGTATAAAACAGAATTATATAAATACCTATGCAAGACGGTTGTTTTCTCTGGGGTGGCAGAGAATAGAATGAGATTGGGGAAGGTAAAATGGGGGCCTTCAATTTTTTTCTGTATAATTTGTTTCTTTACAAATAACAGCTAAGAAGCATATTTGGGAAAAATGTTTACATTTGAGGAATTCATTTGGGTGACAGGTACTGAGTATATATTGCAGCCTCCTTTGTATGCTAAAATACATTTATATACATGTATGTATATGTATGTAATTAAATAAATCAAAAATCTCCAAATCTATACCCTTACCTAGAGTCAAACGTAACAAGTCCATAAATATTACACAGAAAAAGAAACAGAAGTTCTGATGACTTTCTATATGTAGGGCACATATCCCTGTGACAATCCTAAGAGGGGTAGCTGAGCTAGAATGGTTAGTCAGGTGAGTTCCAATCACTGAATTCATGACTCTCAACCCCACGTTTCCTTCAACCTGCCCCCATGGCTTGAGTTGACCCTCACAAGACTTATTGTTATATGACCAGGAAGAGCTTTCTCAATTCCAGTCTCTAGGCTGGGGAGCATTTTCTTCACAGATTCCAGAGAAAGGTCACAGTGTGTCCCTTCCAGGAAGAAAAGCAAATCATATGTCTGATTGTACAGGCTGGATCTTGTCACAAGGTTTCCCAGAGGTCTGGGTCAGCAGAGTTTGATTAATGCAAAAAAAAAAAAAAAAAAAGCTGTTTTTCTCACTAGCCTACAAGAAATATACTAATTCAACTGCCCAAGTACTCCAGTGAAAAACTCTTATTTAGGGATGCAGTGATTAACAGATGGTTCTCAATCTCTCTCCCCTGGAAGTCACACATAAACCAAGACTTTGGTGAGCTGTACCATGGGGTCATATTTAGTCATTATGAATTGCAACAAATAGCAATGAATGAGTTGGTTCCTTTTATTTACGTGGGACATTGTGAAACCTGCTAGCAAATACCCATTTAAACAAGAGCCAAAACATATTTTGTATACTACAATATGATTCAGCTGGTCCAGAAACATCAAAATAATAATATAGTAACCATAAAAGGCAGCAAAATGTGGAACCTCTGTATAGAACACAACAATCCAGGGTGAACTTCAAAATTCTGTGGATCACTTGAGTCCAGGTCGAGGCTGCAGGGAGCTATGATCATACCACTGCACTCCAGCTTGGGTGACAGAGTGAGACCAAGACCCAGTCTCAAAAAAAAAAAAAAAAAAAATCTATGGTCATCTGAGTTCCTAACTGCAAACATGCCAGAAAGCCCCATTCACTGTCTCAAGAGAAAATCCATAGTTTTCTTTTTCTGCTACTAATAAGTGCTGGCCATCAAGAATCAGCTCAGAAGCCCCAGCTGAGAATTCCTTAGAAACAGAGTCTGTGACTTTAAAAACTTATTTTACTTTTGAGAAATAATATATTATTCTAAAATAGGCATCCATGATATCTCAATGTATGCAGAAACATTTCCTTTGTATATTTACTCTGCATGTTATATAGTAATACTGCTCACAAACATATTCCAAAGAGATGAGTAGAGCAGTTTCAACTGCTTGTCTAGAAACAGTCTATTTAGCTGTTTTTACTGAAAGAGGTGAACAACCAAGAGAATAGTGCCTTAGTTTGTAACAACAATCTATCTCTGAATATGACACAGCTTATGCAAAACTGGCACACCTTGAACGTTAATAAGAGGTTCAATGCTAGTAGCAATTTCCACAGCCCCAAATGAGTTGCATCAGTATAAAAAAACAAATTTAAACTTGCTACCTATATTTCCCCTGGAAGGATAAAGGCCTTTTATTCTCCGAATTCTAACCTAGTCCCCACTTTAGAGCAAAAAGGCAAACTAGGTAGTAGATTAGCTAAGGACACCATAGTTGCCATTCTGAGTTACAACCATGGCTCATCTTGCTACTTTAACTAAATTGGTAACTTGAATTATTGTGTAAGACAGTGTTAGCATTTTCTTCCATGACAGCAGTTTCAGAGGTAAGGGCTCCCATTCATTCATGAAAATTTGACTGAGTATTCCTCATAAAGCTTGGATTTTGTCAGTTAATGCTTCTAAAATTAAACGCTGCACGACAATTTTTCTTCTTTATCAGAATTTTTTTTTTTTTTGAGATGGAGTCTTGCTCTGTCGCCAGGCTAGAGTGCAGTGGCATGATCTTAGCTCACTGCAACCTCTGCCTCCTGGGTTCAAGCAATTCCCCTGCCTCAGCCTCCTGAGTAGCTAGGACTACAGGCGCATGCCACCATGCCCAGCTAATTTTTGTATTGTTAGTAGAAATGGGGTTTCACCATGTTGGCCAGGATGGTCTCAATCTCTTGCCTTGTGATCCCCCCGCCTTGGCCTCCCAGAGTGCTGGAATTAGAGGCATGAGCCACTGTGCCCAGCCTCTTTCTCAGAATTTTAATTGAATTGTGTTGTAGCCCATGTTCAAAAACTGTTAAACTCCCTTACCGGCACACACACACAAAAATAGTAACTGTGTGGCGAAGGACGTGTTAATTAACTTGATTGCGATAATCATCATAAAATGTACACATATATCAAATCATCATGTCATACACCTTGAATATATACAATTGTTATTTGACAATCATACCTAAATAAAGCTGGAAAAATATAGATTTGCACAGTAAAAAATAAGTGATTCACTTCTGAGCTACTCTTTCATTTCCTATTCCCATTCTGGAAGAAGTGCATTCTATTTCTCTTTAGTGCTAATTCTACATTTAACTTATTATAGGGCCAGTGTAATAAATTCAGGGAAGAATGACTGAAGAGCATCTGCTAGGTAATAATCGAATGCTAAAAATTATATATCCTCTATTTTCAGGTTGGAAAGAATGACAAGAGCAAATTTACTTCATAAACTTGCCTTAGACATATAGAATATTTCTATAGATGTGAAAAGCACTAAAACATCAACCAAGTAGACTAAGTGACCCACCCAATAATTAAGCTGTGTCTGTGATAGGGGGCTTCAGTTACGCAAGGTGTGTAACATCTACTTTTTACATAGGCTGTTAAACTCAGAATTAGTCAGATAGATTCACCTTCAGGACTCAGACATCTGTGTAGTGGTAGAACAACGGAATATGGTCAAAGCAACCCCTCAAATTCTAACGAGTCAGATAATAATGAAGTAACAATGATTTTAACAAGTAAACAAGAATGTATGCCAAAATATAGACTTGAATACAGACATACCTTGGAGATAGTGTGGTTCAGTTCCAGACCACTGCAATGAAGCAAATATTGCAATAAAGCAAGCCACACATTTTTTTGGTTTCCTACTATACATAAAAGTTATGTTTATAATATGTTATAGTCTAGTAAGTGTTCAAGAGCATTATGTCTAAAAAAACACAATGTATGTATCTTAATTTAAAAATACTTTATTGCCAAAAGTTCTGATGATCGTCTGAGCCTTTAGTGAGTCATAATCTTTTTGCTCGTGGAGAGTCTTGTCTCAATGTTGCCGCCTACTGACTGATCATGGTGGTGGTTGCTGAAGTCTAAAGTGGCTGTGGCAGTTTCTTAAAATGAGGCAACAATAAAGTTTGCCACATTGATTGATTCTTCCTTTCATAAAAGATTTCTCTGTAGCATGTGATACTCTTTGACAACATTTACCTACAGAACTTCTTTTAAAATTGGAATCAATCCAAATGCCAATCAATGATAGACTGGGTAAAGAAAATGTGGCACATATACACCATGGAATACTATGCAGCCATAAAAAGAATGAGCTCATATCCTTTGCAGGGACATGGATGAAGCTGGAAACCATCATTCTCAGCAAACTAACACAAGAACAGAAAACCAAACACCTCATGTTCTCACTCATAAGTAGGAGTTGAACAATGAGAACGCATGGACACAGGGAGGGGAACATCACACACCAGGGCCTATTGGGGGGAGGGGGAAGGGGGCTAGGGGAGGGATAGCATTAGGAGAAATACCTAATGTAGATGACAGGTTAATGGGTGCAGCAAACCACCATGGCACATGTATACCTATGTAACTTGCACATTCTGCACATGTATTCCAGAACTTAAAGTATAATTTAAAAAAAATGAAATAACATGAAAAAAATTGGAGTTAATCTTCTCAAATCCAGCTGCTGCTTTATCAGCTAAGTTTATGTAACATTCTAAATCTTTTGTCATTTCAACAGTGTTCATGGCATCTTCACCAGGAGTAGATTCCATCACAAGAAACTATTTTCTTTGCTAACCCATAAGAAGCAACTCCTCATCTGTTCAAGTTTTATCATGAGATTCTAGCAATTCAGTCGCATCTTCAGGCTCCACTTCTAATTCAAGCTTTCTTGTTGTTTCTATGACACATGCAGCTGAAGTCTTGAATCAATTCAAAGTAATCTATGAAATGGAATCAACTTCTTCTAAATCGCTGTTAAGGTTGATATTTTGATCTCTTCTTATGAATCATAAATGTTCTTAATGGTATTTAGGATGGTAAATCCTTTCCATAAGGTTTTTAATGTATTTTGCTTAGATTCATCAGAATAATATCACCATCTATGGCAGCTATAGTCTTACAAAATGTATTTTTTAAACAATAAGACTTAAAGGCCAAAATTACTCCTTGATCCATAAGCTGCAGAATGGACATCGTCTTAATAGGTACAAAAACAATATTAACCTCCTTGTACATCTCCATCAGAGCCCTTTGGTGACTGGGTGCATTGTCAATGAGGAGTAATATTTTGAAAAAAAATCTTTTTTTCTGTGCAGGAGGTCTCAACTGTGGCCTTAAAATATTCACCAAACCACACTCTAAACAGGTGTACTATTAAACATGTATTGTGTTCCATTTATAGAGAATAGACAGAGTAGATTTAGCATACTTCTTAAGGGCCCTAGGATTTTTGAAACTGTATGATTTCAGTTCTTTTGCATTTGTTGAGGATTGTTTTATTTCCAAGTGTGTGATCAGTCTTGGGAGTATGTGCCATGTGGTGATGAGAAGAATGTATATTCTATTATTTTTGGGTGGAGAGTTCTGTAAAGGTTTATCAGATCCATTTAGTCCAATGTTGAGTTTAGGACCTACATATCTCTGTTAATTTTCTGCCCCCATGATCTGTGTGATACTGTCAGTGGAGTGTTGAAGTCTCCCACTATTATTGTGTGGGAGTCTATGTCTCTTTGTAGGTATCTAAGACATTGCCTTATGATTATGGTGCTCTTGTGTTGGGCATATATATTTAGGGTAGTTAGGTCTTCTTGTTGAATTGAACCCTTTACCATTATGCAATGCTCTTCTTTGTCTTTTTTGATCTTTGTTTTCTTAAAGTATGTTTGTCTGAAATTAGGATTGCAACCCCTGCTTTTTCCTGTTTTCCATTTGCCTGGTGGATTTTCCTCCACCCCTTTATTTTGAGGCTATGTGAGATGGGTCTCTTGAAAACACCAGACCATTGGTTCTTACTTTTTTAATCCTGCTTGCCACTCTGTGCCTTTTGGGGCATTTAGCCCATTTACATTCGGGGTTAATATTGATATGTGTGAACTTGATCCTGTCACTGTGTTGTTAGCTGTTTATTATGCTGGCTTGCTTTTGCAGTTGCTTTATAGTGTCACTGGTCTGTATATTTAAGTGTGTGTTTTAGTATTACCTAGCAGCTGTTTTTCCTTTTGATATTTAGTGCTCCTTTCAAGATCTCTTGTAAGGCAGGTCTGGTGATAACAAACTCCCTCAACATTTGCTTCTCTGAATCTTGTTTCTCCTTCACATAGAAAGCTTAGTTTGGTCAGATATGAATTCTTGGTTGAAGATTTGTTTCTTTAAGAATGTTGAATATAGGCCCCCAATCTCTTCTAGCTTGTAGGGTTTTAGCTGAGAGGTCTGCTGTTAGCCCAATGGGGTTCCTTTCGTAGGTGACCTGCCCTTGCTCTCTAGCTGCCTTTAACATACTTTCTTTCATTTTGACCTTGGAAAATCTGACAATCATATGTCTTGGGTATGATCTTCTTGTGTAGAATCTTGCAGGGGTTCTCTGCATTTCCTATATTTGACTTTTGGCCTCTCTAGCAAGGCTGGGGAGAACTGGCTTCAACTTAAAGTCACCAACTGCATTAACCCATAACAAAAGGGTCAGCTTTCCCTTTGAAGTTTTGAAGCCAAGCACTGACTTTTCCTTTATAACTATGAAAGTCTTAGATCTTCTATTGACATCTTCTTCCAATAGGAGGCTATTTTGTCTATACTGAAAATCTGTTGTTTACTAACCTTCACCACCGATCTTAGCTAAATCTTCTGGATAACTTTCTGCAGCTTCTATATTAGCACTTGCTGCTTCACCTTGCACTTTTATGTTATTACACAGATAGCTTCTTAAACTTCCAACCTCTGGTAGCTTCCAACATTTCCTCTGTAGCTTCCTTACCTCTCTCAGCTTACAGGAAATTGAAGAGAGTTAGGTCCTTGCTCTGGATTAGGCTTTGGCTTAAAGAAATGTGGCTGGTTTGATTTTCTATCCAGACCACTCAAACCTTTCTCCATATCAGCACTAAGGCTGTTTCACTTTTTTTTTTTTTAATCATTTGTGTATTCACTGGAATAGCACTTTTAATTTTCTTCAAGAACTTTTCCTTGCATTCATAACTTGGGTAACTCTTTGATGCAAGAAGCCTAGCTTTTGGCCTATATTGGCTTTCAACATGCCTTCCTCACTAAGATAAATGGATTTAAACTGAGAGGCATGTGACTGTTACTTTCACTTTGACACTGTAGTAGTTTGTTTTCATGCTGCTAATAAAGACATACCCAAAACAGGGAATGAAAAGAGGTTTAATTGGACTTACAGTTCCACATGGCTGGGGAGGCCTCAGAATCACAGCAGGAGGCAAAAGGCACTTTTTACATGGTGGTGGCAAGAGAAAAATTAGGAAGAAGCAGAAGTGGAAACCCCTGATGAACCCATCAGATCTTATGAGACTTATTCACTATCACAAGAACAGCATGGGAAAGATTGGCTCCTATGATTCAATTACCTCCCCCTGAGTCTCTCCCACAACATGTGAGAATTCTGGGAGATACAATTCAAGTTGAGATTTGGGTAGGGACACAGTCAAACCATATCATTAAGTCCCTGGCCCCTCCAAATCTCGTCTTCACATTTCAAAACCAATAATGCCTTCCCAGCAGTCCCTCAAAGTCTTATTTCCGCATTAACCCAAAAGTCTACAGTCCAAAGTCTCACCAGAGACAAGGCAAATACCTTCTGTTAATTAGCCTGTAAAATCAAAAGCAAGCTAGTTACTTCCTTGATACAATGGGGGTACAGGTATTGGGTAAATACAGATGTTCCAAATGGAAGAAATTGGCCAAAACAAAGGGGTTACAGGGCCCATGCAAGTCTAAAATCCAACAGGGCAGTCAAATTTTGAAGCTCAAAAGTGATTTCCTTTGACTCCAGGTCTCACATCCAGGTCATGCTGATGTAAGAGGTGGTTCCCATGGTCTTGGGCAGCTCTGCCAGGTGGCTATAAAGAGTATAGCCTCCCTCCTGGCTGCTTTCATGGGCTGGCATTCTCTGCAGCTTTTCCAGGAGCACAGTGCAAGCTGTTGGTGGATCTACCATTCTGGGGTCTGGAGGACAGTGGCCCTCTTCTCATAGCTCCACTAGGCAGTGCCCTAGTAGAGACTCTGTCTGGGAGCTCTGACCCCCATTTCCCTTCTGCACTGCCCTAGCACAGGTTCTCCACGAGGGCCCCATCCCTGTAGCAAACTTTTGCCTGGGCATCTAGGCATTTCCATACATCTTCTGAAATCTAGGTGGAGGGTCCCAAACCTCAGTTCTTGACTTTTGTACACCCTCAGGCTCAATACCACATGGAAGCTGCCAAGACTTGGGGCTTCCAGCCTCTGAAGCCACAGCCCAAGCTCTATGTTAGCATTTTTCAGCCATGGCTGCAGCAGCTGGGACACAGGGCACCAAGTCCCTAGGCTGCACACAGCATGGAGACCCTGAGCCTGGTCCAGAAAACCACTTTTTCCTCCTGAGCCTCTGGGCCTGTGATGGGAGGGGCTGCCATGAAGGTCTCTGACATAGCCTGGAGACATTTTCCCCATGGTCTTGGGGATTAACATTAGGCTCCTTGCTACTCATGCAAATTTCTGTGGCCAGCTTGAATTTCTCCTCAAAAAATGGGTTTTCCTTTTCTACTGCATCATCATGCTGAAACTTTTCTGAACTTTTATGCTCTGCTTTCCTTTCAAAATGAAATCCTTTTAATGGCACCTAAGTCACCTCTTGAATGCTTTGTTATTTAGAATTTTCTTCTTCCAGATACCCTAAGTCATCTCTCAAGTTCAAAGTTCTGCAAATCTCTAGGGCAGGGGCAAAATACTGCCAGTCTCCTTGCTAAAACATAACAAGAGTTACCTTTGCTCCAGTTCCCAACAAGTTCCTCATCTCCCTCTGAAACCACCTCAGCCTGGACTTTATTGTCGATATAATTATCAGGCTTTGGGGTCAAAGCCATTCCAACAAGTCCCTGGAAAGTTCCAAACTTTCCCACATTTCCTGTCTTCTTCTGAACGCTCCGAACTGTTCCATCCTCTGCCTGTTACCCAGTTCCAAAGTCACTTCCACATTTTTGGGTATCTTTTCAGCAATGCCCTACTCTACTGGTGCCAATTTACTGTATTATTTTGTTTTCATGCTGCTGATAAAGACATACCCAAAACTGGGATCAAAAAGAAGTTTCATTAGACTTACAGTTCCACATGCCTGGGGAGGCCTTAGAATCATGACTGGAGGCAAAAGGCCCTTGTTACATGGGAGCAGCAAGAGAAAAATGAGGAAGAAGCAAAAGCAGAAACACCTGATAAACCCATTTGATCTTGTGAGATAAACCCATCAGATCTTGTGAGACTTATTCACTATCATGAGAATAGCATGGGAAAGACTGGCCCTGATGATTCAATTACCTCCCCCTGGATCTCTCCCATAACACATGGAAATTCTGGGAGATACAACTCAAATTGAGATTTGGGTTGGGCACAACCAAACCATATTAGACATGTAGAGATCATTGTAGCATTATTAACTGGCCTAATTTCAACATTGCTGTGTTTCAGGGAATAGAGAAGCCAGAGGAGAGGGAGAGAGATAGGGGAAGAGTCAGTCAGTGGCACAGTCAGCACACATACAACATTTAGTGATTAAGCTCCCCAGCTTATATGGGTGCAATTCATGGTGTGCCAAAACAATATAATAATAGCATCAAAGGTCATTCATAACAGATCACCATAACCGATATAATAATAGTGAAAAAGTCTGACACATTGCAAGAATTACCAATATGTAACACAGAGACACAAAATGAGCACAAGCCATTGGAAAAATGAAGCCAGAAGACTTGCTCATCACAGGGTTGCCACAAACCTTCAATTTGTAAAAAACAAGATTATCTACAAAGTACAATAAAGCAAACCACAATAAAATGAGGTATATCTGTATATGATTTACTGCTATTTATCAGCTGACTATTACCAGCAACATCCTTAGAGATTGTTTCTAATTCCACAGTTGAACCGTCTAGAATGAATCCAATTGCAGTGAAACTCAATTGAATCATTCCATTTAATTGCTTTCTAAATGAAAACTACTGTTTTGAAAGACACCAATATGTGATTGGTTGTAATCATATGCAAGAGTAAATTTATCTCTTTGCTCATTTTAGGAACTATTGCCACACAGTCCTCATTGGGTTTCCTGTTTTTCATCTGAAAATCTCTTTCTCATTCCTCAATCCCCAAAGGGAAACAGATCTAAGACTTCTGAAGCAAGACATCATTTTTGTCTTCTCTATTAATATCTTGCATAATGCCTAGAAAATTATAGGCCCTGATGCTTTTTTTCCCTTCAGTAGATGAGGCCTTGGTTGAACAGAGGCATAGACAACCACCTCACCACAAGCTAACTAATCTCTAGATTTTAAGACTCTTTCTTAAAACCAGAAAAATAATCTTGGAATTCAGATTCTTTCTTAAAACCAGAAAAATAATCTTGGAAGTAAGAAAAGTTGCTCAAACAGTAACCCCAAGGGAAACAAAGCTTCGAAACAGAGAACAGTGATTAGTAGACAGCAATCTCTTTTTCAGGATGAGTTGGGAGTTTGGTGTGGACTTTTTTAGTTGTCATATTAAGATCAGAGGTATAAGACTTGCCTCTGTATTTAAACAAAAAGCTTATGATTTGAAGATAAACAGAATATGTCAGTTTTACTGTTAAATATATGTTGATATACAGCTATATATTGAGGGAATACATATATATGTGTATATATATATATATATATATGTATTGAGGGAATACATACACACACACATACATATATATATATATGTATTCCCTCAATATATATGGCTATATATATGGCTAACATTGGAATATATATATATTAATATTGGACTACATATATATGGCATATGTATATGGCTAATATTGAGAGAAGAAAGTAGTAAAAATTACAGGAAGATGAATCTATTAAAACTGAATTAATTTGTATTTGTACGGTCATTTTAACCTTCAAATAGAAAATGTCTTTAATCAAGATATTTCAACAGACTGCTAAAATCAGAAAATGTCCATGCCATTTCTTCTGGTACACACTAAAATGCATAAATTCTTACATGATGGCTAAGAAAAAATTTTTTTTGAATACGATTTTTTCTTCTTTGTGTTGAGAGAAATTTGGCAGTCAACATATACCACCCTTTACACACAAAGTGGCTCAATCAACAAATGGCATTTTTTTAAAAAAATCACAAATCTGGTAATCTGTGTCCCTTTAATGAATAATGATAGGGGTGTTTTCCTATGTGCAATACAAAACTATGGAACAATGGGGTGCTTATTTTGGCTCAGGGACTTTGTACAAAGGTCCTATCTGTTCTCCCTTCATAAAATCCTGCTTATAAATTAATTACACCCAAAAAGTTGAGCTGAGAAAAACCAACACTTTAGCTTTTCCTGCTGGCTGAAATTGTTAATTTGGGAAATGCAAATGAGCTTTGCAAAATTACTTAAAAACAGCTAAGAGAATATGTGAACATGCTAAAAACTTCTCACCCTGAACTATTTCCAAAGATTGACTGCTCCATTTTGATATACTTAACAACTTAGATAAATACATTTTATATAATTAGAATTCTCAACCCAAGTAATATCCTCTCTTCTAAAATAAGTCAATTTTCTCTCTCTCTTCATAAATAAGTTATCCGGCAAGACAAAAATTCAAAGGAAAATAAGCCTAAGTAATATGTGCCAAGCGTGGCTTCAGTGATCTGCTTTTTAAGTAGATGAGCTCTTTGGCAGATGAAAATCATTAGCAAGATAAAATGTAAAGCTTTCTAAAATGTGACAGATATATTTCAGAGAAGATCTGCAGCATGAATAGCTTTACAAATCTGAAGCTAAATTCTAAATTATGTCTGAAAGCCAGTGCAGTGGACACCTGAAAGGCCCAGAATAAGAAATATGGATTAAATCCTGAAAAAGATACCGGCTTAAGCAATTATAGCTTCATAGTATAGACCAAAGGAAGCCTATATTTGAGATGCCATCCTGTAACCTGAAAAGTCTGGATAGGTGCATTCTTAGTGCCCACTGCTGTGCCTGGGAGAAAAATCTTCACACAAAGCAAATAGAATTTTGGGCTGAATCCAAGGCAAAAGCACTCTCGAGAACAGCCTATGATACTTGCAAGAGGTTTTCTTCATGCAAGATGCACAATAGGACTCTTGACCTATTCCCGTGGCCTCTCACCACTTGCTGTACTTGCATCCCGCTGATCATCCCGTAAGTATTTTTGAGCTCCTGTTGCGTACATGCACTTTCCAGAGCACTTAAGACCAGTGGTAAAGGTTTCCTACTTCATGGAACTCTCATCTAGTGAAAGAAAATTGACAATAAAAATTTAAAGAAAAGGACACAATCAGGTAGAGAAAAATGCTGTAAGGAAGCACAATAGGTGATGTGATAGACAGCAATGGAGACCAGAAGTGGTGACTCATATGTAACTTCAGGTCAGAGAAATCCTTGCAGTTGAGCTGAGATCTGAATGACAAAAAGAAGCCTGCTATGCCAAAATCTGAGAGTGAAGCATTCCAGACAAGGGGACAGTTAGTTTGGTGGGTTAGACACTAGGAGAGTCAAAGTGGCTGGAGCTCATTGAGTCAATCTTCCTTACTTCAATCACCTTTGATTGTGCATATTTATACTGCTGCTGTAACGTCCTCTTGAAACTTGGAGCAAAACAAGAAAACATAGGGACAAAAAAAGTACCCATGCTTGTAAAAACATCAAGAGGTCTTGGGGTCTTATACACATAATCATGACCCTAATAACCTTGATATCAAGTGCTGAGTGTCATTCCAGTTTATTTTCCAATCCCGAGACATTTGACCAGTTTCTCAAGGTTGAAAGCACAGAGAGAATGAGCGACAAGACTGTGCAGAGTTAAGGAGTGCAGGATGCAGCTATGAAAGGAATTGCATATAACTGCCTATCCCCATGAGATCTCGGACCATAAACTATACCATAAAGCTTTTCCTGATTGTTCAGGGGATTTACACAAGATCACAAGGTATCTTGTCACACAATGATATCTCTCCTGCTTTCAACTCTCACCTGGTTCTTTATTATAGTTCTCCTTGTATAATAGGTACTTTATGATTTGTCTTGCCACTGTTAACCTGTATGTGACTTCCTGCAGAGATTGGTCTTACTAACTGATCTCTCCTCAGTACCTAACACAGGGCCAGGCACATCACAGATGCTCAGTAAAGGATAAATTCTATGGGACTGGCTTTGGCTGTATTGGACTAATATTCCAACTACAGGCACAGTAATTGTACTCAAATAATATAATTGTTTTGTTGTATATTAATAATTAATCCCCCAAAACTTCTGTGCTACCCATCAAAGCAAAGAAATATTCACATTTTTATCAATACCTGGCATAAAGTGGAGACTCACTGAATACATGCATGTATGTCTTAGTGGACAAATCAATGAACAAATTGCAGTAAAAACAATTGTACTTACGGTCAATTAATTCATTCAACAATTAGTTTTTACTACATGTGTGATACTCTGCTGAGCACTGAAGAGTCACTAGTGAGGGAGACAGACCTAGTCCCTGTTGTAAAGGAGTTTTCAGTCCAGTAGGTCAGCAGATGTGACTGAGGTCATCACACATGAACGAGGCCTAAAAGAAATGGTCAAATTTATTTAAAACGTAGACAAGGGGTCAATGCCAGCATATAACCAGGACATCTTTTTAGAAATCAGATCCACAGACATAGAGCAAGTGGTTAAGAAATGTAACAACTGATGGTAGCTAAAGTTGCCTCTTGGTAACTTGGGACAGGTTACTGAGAGAATTTGCAGAATCTTTTCTTTGGCCATTTATAAAACTAGACCACAGCTTTTTATGTGTGTCCTGATTGTGTAGGGTCATGTTTAAAGTTAGAAAGATACACTGAGAGACTCAAATTTGTTTTCTGCTGGTATTCTTTACCATATCAAGATTCTTTTACTAGTTCTAAATACTTTAAATGTAGCAGCTCAGCTATTTTTCTGAGGTATAATGGGAAAAATTAGAATTTATGAGCTGAAAAACAATGTATTGCCCTTATTCTCCCATAATTCAGGAAAACAGCTAAGTGAAATTTTGGTCAAACTTTCCAAAAAGTTTTGGGCAGAAGACAAGCATGGAAAAATTCAAGCCCAAAGGAGATATTTCCAGAAATTTAGAAGCAAGTGAAAACAGGGGGTTATAACAGTTCAGTATTTGCTGCCAGGAACAAAGTATATATGATATTATTTATTGCTGAAATCTTTTCAGAGAGACAGCATCTGGTTTCAGTGAGGTCTTGCTTTCATCCCATCCAGCAGCTGGACTAAACACTCCGGCACAAGGAGATCAACCAATTTGCCAAGGTGACACAGCGATTAGTGACTCTTTCCAGATTAGACCACAAAAGCCTCCTGACTCCTTGAATGCCAAGAAAAAGTCACATGACCTACGGAGAGTTTAACACTTTTTTTTTCCTACTTCAAGTGAATTCTTCATCTTGAATTTTTATTTGTGTTTATATTTTCAGAGTCCCAAAGAGTGAGTCTTCCTCACTTTGCCACATTTCTCCAGTGGGAGGATCAGATAGCAACTTGGTTGCTTGAGAATGCCAAAATGCCCCGCCTCCTTCAAGGAGGATATATTCATCTAGGCCAAGTGTGCTCATGGCAGAAGTCAGAAATGGTCATGCAATATTCCACTCATACTGAGGATAGAGAGACAGTGATCCAAACGCTAGCTAACTCTGAACAGAGAGGTTGGGCACTCTACTTTGGTCATTCCAAAACTGCCTCTCTGAGGCAGGGGAAAAGCTGATGAAGATGAAGTTAACTCTGCCAGGAGAAAGCATCATAAACTTTTACTTCTCTTAGAGCTTTTTCTCTACCAGTACTATCTTTACAGAGCCCTGACTAGAGACAATGAGTTCCTTCATTCTTTTTGCATATGTCTTCCATACCAAAAGGAGAAAAGGATGCTGTTTCCTTAGCCTGTGTTTTCCTTACACCTCAAGAAGATCATGTTATTCAAGTTGCAAAGGGAACAAACAAGCAAACACACACACACACACACACACACACACACACACACACACTCTTTTAATAAGAGGTTATGAAATTGATGTAATTTCCACCAATCAATCTCTTTGTTTTCCTCTGTATGACTATCTGTCCGCACACACAATTATTAATACTATTATTAATCATTATTATGAATATATGCTATATTATATAATAATATATCATATTATTAGAATAATAAATTCAAAAGGCCAACTTTAAGGAAAGAAAGGGAAGAGGGGGAGTGAAAGAAGAAGATAACCATTCTTTTTCATTTCCAAACTTCAAGTTCATGCATGACAATCTAATATGAGAAGATCAGGGAATTGAGAGAACTGAGTCAATTGGTTGTGTGAATGGACCTGGCGTATTCTAAACTGGCCAAAAGAATATCAGGAGGGGAACAAGACCTCATTTGGTCCTTAGACCCCTCAATGGCAATAGACAGGGTACAGCGTCAAGAGAAAACAAGTAAGCTTTTGTAATACAAGACAACATCCAGAAGACATGCTGTTTCAATAATGCAAAACAAATGTCAACTATGAGTGACAGCAACCTAACTTCACTTTAAGTCTGAATGGATAATACTACTTAAGAAACTCATACAATTTCAACACAATAGCATTTAGAAATTTATTTTAAACTTACTGCAGATGTCAAAACATATAAATAAATAATGTTTCACTTTATGTTTCTTTTACATTACAATTTTCTTAACTGGAGCAGAAAAAAATAGGCCTTGACCATAAAAAAAGTGATTACATTTCAAGCATGTGGCTGGTGTTTTAGTTACAAATGCATGCTATTACTTTTTGATTTTTTTTCCCAAGGGACAGCCATGCTAATTTTAATACTATACTCATTCATTCAGCATTTGCTGAATGCCTACTATAGGCTAGGTACTGATTTAGGCCCAAAGGTTATAATCACAACCAACACAGACATATCTCTGCCTTCCTGGAGCTTTCAACTCAGCACTCTTGTTTCATTTCAAAGTTCACTTACTGTTTTGATAAAGCTCAGTTCAAGTTTTAAAAAGAAAACCTCCATCCAAGGAAAATTCTGAAGTTATTGTTGTCTTTCCAAAATTTATTTTCTCAACCCTCCAATTAGTCCATTGGTATAAAACTCAGAGTAAATGTCATTCTTAGAGAAAAGAGCTTCAACATGATGGTTAGTTTTTGCTTTGAGAAGATGAGTTTGAAAATAATAAATGCTTAATGATTTAACCAGTAGGTTCTGCTGTTACATGCCAAACTAAGTGCTATAATAAACACCAGGGCAGGCAGACTTAAAAAGATGCCTCCAAATTTTAAACGTAGTTCTTTCTCCCCCTAAAATCTACACTGATATCCTTAAGTGAACACTGGTAAATAATTACACATTCTGGCAGTCAAGTGCAAACAATGAGGTTTCGAAGTTTTCACCAACTAGCTGTCCATAAAAAATCATTTGACAGTGCCAATAGAGATCAATCTGACCACAAAGGACATGAGGCAACTGGCCAGGACATAAGTCACACAGGCCTACACTTCTGTTTCAATGCAATTTCCAATCCTCTTGCTGATGGGTTCTAAGGCTCTCCAAAGCCACATGAACACGTCTATATATCTCTTCTCAGGAAAAACTGAAAATTAATTTTCTATTTGAGGTTCTCCTACTTTTCTTCTTGAACTTTCTCTGCATCTCCCACTTCCTTGCCCTCTTTCCTCTTTCCTCCATTGTTTCTCCCCTACTGTCTCTCCAGAGTCAGATACTGCTTTCAGTTCTTTACACGTATTTTCTTATTGGAGTCACATATAACCCTATGAAGAAGCTCTGCAATCATATCATGTTGCAAAAGGGAACCCTGAACCCCAGGGTCACACAGCTGGGAAGTAACCAAGCCAGGAGTTCAACCAGCCCACCTTATTCCGGAGTCCACAATCACTATACCATATTGCCTCCAATGTGATTTTTTTGGCTTAAGTATTTATGATAAAGATGAACTGGTTTAAGTAGGCAAGTAGCAGTGACACCTAATAAATTAATCTTAATCTCTGCTATGCTTGAGAAAAGTTTAACAAACTCTCACTTCACTTAACTGCTTTAAAGGTGAAAATCAAGGTGGCTATTTAATGGGCAATTTATTAAGGTTTTTTGTACACCAGCTTTGAGAATTTTGTCTCTCCCATGTGGAAGCATACTGAGAAAAGTCAGGAACAAATACCAATTAGAGATTACAATGACCACAAAGAACAAAGAAAAAGAAGGCAACAAAAAATCTAACCTTTTATGTTACTGCATTCTCTGTGCCCCCTCTAAAAACAAACCAAATGAAGTCTTTGTTTCTATTAACATCTATTACTGTTATTCATTTTATTAATTAGGAATCGTTTTCAGTGGGCTTATTCTTAGAATTAAACTAAACAACTTGATGGAGCAAATGTTAAAATACTAGCTCCTACAAGATCAACACACCTAATGAACTAATTTATAGGCTATAATAAAACTGAAGAAATGGAAAGGATATACTGCCCTCCTTCCACTAAGGCCTTTACACCTCTACTCTATTCTTCCTGGTTATGAAGTTTGGACCACCCACTAAAGTTTCTCCAGCTAAATAAACAGCTACAGCTGAAAAAAGTACAAACTTCTTGGCTTACTGCTTTTATATCCACCCAGTGTTAATTCAGGAATGATTTTCAGCAGTTTATAGACTAAATCCAACAGAATAAAACTGGGATCTTAATTAAGGATTATCGCTAAATGCATGAAATCATTAGGTTAGCCCTCAGCCTGCCTGTGTCCACCATTACTCTTCTTTCCTCTGGAATAACACCTTGGTGCCTAGAAGCCAACACTATTTAGATGACATAGAACATAATGACATTAATCCCATCCATGGAAAAAGAAAATTCAGGAGCTTATAAAGCAGATTCCATTGGTAAACTGACTGCGTTTAACAACAGGAAGAGAGTATACTGGGAGATGAAAAAGGAAAAACATGTTAACAATTGTAAATAGTAGCTGTCTGCCTGAAAGAGACACTAGCCTATGCCAAAATAAACTACAAGGAAAAGAAAATCCTGCTGTAACCAACCAGTAAGGCAAAGCTGCCTTCTGGATTTGCAATCACTTTTCTTTAGAGTCATTCTTTGGTTTTCTGGAAGGGACCAGGTTTCTGTGGAACTCTGATGAGCTCTGGGGAAACGCAGCAGCTAAGGTATATTTAGCAAACATATACTAAGAGTCTACTATGCTCAAGACACTGCATTTTGGTTAAGCCTGCATCATGCTTTATAGCCTTGTAGCCTAAGTATTCTTTGCAATTTCAGTCTGTGCTCTTGATAAAAGGTGACTGCCCTCTCCTGGCCACCTTTCATAGACTGCTTGCTTTCAGATCTTATTAATAGTTGTCACCGTCACCTGTCCCTCGTCACTCTTCCTCATCTCAGATGCCAAAAACTGCCAGGGAAATGCAGTGTGATCAGTTCTTAAAGGTCCAATCATGTGTGAGGCTAAACACAGGAAAACTTGCATACATAGTTCTCTTACCAATGAAATGGGGGACTTCCCACTGACCTTCATACAGTCTTTTCTTTCTATCCTCCTCTCCCACCCTGCAATGACTACAGACCCCCACTAATGTCCCCACTGTGGCAGAATTCCAGGGACAGGCCTGGGCATTACATTACCAGAGCTCCCCATCTAGTCACTGTCTTTGCCTCCAATCTTTCTTAGGCCCTGCCCCAATTGTCCACCTCTATTTCTCAAACCCAGCACTTGGTGAGCCACCACCTGGCCCCTGCTAAGCCTTTAATCAGAGCTGCTAAGAAATAACCAGTGTGACATATTTAAGCTTCATCTTATCTATTTCCTCTCCATGTCCCAATTTGGGCTGCTAATGAGCTGTGAAGTGGACAAAGATAACCGGCCTCTATATGGGAGAGAGAATAGAGCTGGATAATCCACAATGTCATTTGGATTCTTAGCAGAGGCTGGATATTTCCTATTATAGCTCTAGGAGATGATTTAAGAAGGGGAAAGGGCTCTTCTCCCAAATAACTGCTCCCACACAATTGAAATTTTACCAAAGAGGTAGATTTCTTTGTGTTAAAGCATCACGTCTCTGGTAGTCTTTGATTGTCTAAATTTTGCTCCAATCAACTGAGATTGAGAAATGTGAAGTAGCTTGCCAATGATACACAACCTGTATTGGCCGAGCTGGGACTCAGATCATAGGAGTTATTGTTTTAATCATAAAACTCCAAGAATCTCTCTAATTCTACCTTATTTCTCTGATCCCTTTAAAAAAATATCTCCCAGAGCTATAAGTTCAGGACATCAAAGTAATAACCTCAGGGTGTACAAAAATGTTGCCGGAGTAGGGGGTGATACGACCAAAAGTTGCACCATGAATCAGAATGGCGGAAGGGAAATGAGACCAGAAAAGAAAATGGATCAAAGTTTTTAATTCTAATACAAAAAAATGTGACTGAATGGTTACTCATGCCATTATGGTAATCAATGAACGGTTTGTAAAGTTAGTTTTCAATGGGCCACCTGATAGTCAAGCGCAGAGCCCTAAAGGTTTTGAAGACAGTGTAAGTGTTGCTGTAAAGAAAATGCAGAAATGAATATTGATAGTTTGTTTAGACATATAAACAAGTAGGTTTTCTATATATATATGAGTCACGCACTTATCTGAGTACTAGGGACAGCGGCATGCTCTCTGGTCACACAGCCTTATAGCTGACAGTTTGGAAAAGCCAGGAAAGGATCAGATGAGAGAGGTAAGGAGTAAGTAAATGAATCTGATTGTATCACCAAAAATCTTTGCTAGCTGTATAGTTAGATTAATTCCAAAATCTTCATGGCATATGCACCTAGCGCTCTCTCTTCTGCCTAACCTATACCCCACAGCCAGCCCCATGCCTAACGAGTCACCATTCCCCGGACACATCAGAAATCTGTACTTCTTTGTGTTTTTGAATATGTGGATTCCTGGATTCCCCTACCATTCTCTGCCTTGAGAACCCCTGAGTCCATTTTCTCGCACTGGTTTCATCACCACCCTTGGTGAAGCCTTGTCTAGCACCAGAGGGTGTTTATCACCATCTCCCTGCTCCTTTATAACATCAGCACAAGCCAGCACTGTGGCTATCACTTTGGAGTACTGGAATGACCTATTTTTTGACCATACACAGAGATTGGTAGGGGGTAAAGAAGCAATTAATTCAAATTTCATCAAATATTGATTTTCCAGCAACCCACTAGCAGCTCAAGCATAGGATCTATCTGCAGTCTGTGGACTTAATTTTTAATTGTTAACATAAGAGCTCGGATTCCTAGAATAGGAGCAGAGAGTGGTTATGATGACAGAGGGTGCAAAAAGAGAAATTCAACCCATATCACAATGTTTTTCCAGGCTAGAACTTATGGTGAAGGGAGATCATTAATATTGCTGAAATATTAAGACTATATTAAGATATAAGACTGATGAAGATATAAGACTATATTAAGATATAAGACTGATGTCTGAATATCCCCAAGGATAGTGTGGTAGGTATAAAACAGAATGAAACTTTGATGCATACTAAGGAAGAGATAAACCAGGTTCGAAAAAATTCGTTCTCCCCTTTCTCTCTGTCTCTGTCTCTGTCTCCTCTCTCTCTCTCTCTCTCTCACACACACACACACACACACACACACATACACATACACGCATGCAAACACATAAACAAAATCAGTAAATAAAGGAAGACAAATTATTCCCTAACAAAAAAGGCCAGATGACAGATAATAAAAAAAGCAAAATAAATAAATAAATAAACACACACCCCAAAGCCCCTAAAATCCAGATGATTGTTTGTAATGGAGTTTGAGCTTCATTCATTCAACATTTAGTAAATGCCTCATATGTGCTGGACCTTTTACCAGGCACTGAAGATATAATAATGAAAAACAAAGGAAGAAAACAAGTTTAAAAACCCACAAGTCTTGCCTTCACAGATCTTAATACTTTCAGCCAATACATGAGTAATATAATACATCGGATGATGATAAATACTATGGGGAAAAATAAACTACGATGTAGAGAATGTCGGTGGGAGGGTGTTTTTTTTTAAATTAGCTGGGTAGAGAGGTTGAAACTATGAAAAATATTTTTAAATAAAGATCTGAAATTGAAGAAATCCATGAGGATTTCTGGAGGGAGAGCCTTCCAGGGAGGGAAAGACCAGTAGCAAAAGTCACAAGGTGGGTGTTCACCTGACACATGGGAAATAGCAAAGATGACAGCAAGGAGTACAGTCTGTTCTATTACAGCATGTGTTTCTGTAACAGCAAGCAGCTTATATGCTATTGGTAAATAGTGGGATAATATTGGTATAACATGGAAACAAGATTTTTCTTAGGCAAGAGGAGCTAGAATAGCAGAACAGAATTATAACCTTGGCAGGAAAAGAAAAATCCCTGAAGTTGGCTGCTGCACATCTGCAGTGATTTCAGGTCTCTTAAGAGAATTAAAGATGGGCACCTGCACCCAGAGGTGTCTCTCCAGAAATATGCCTTCTCCTACCAGGCAAAGCTATCTGCTCAGGGCTGGTTGAACTTCCTCCTATGACCACCTTAGTGGTAGGCCCTCTGGCTCAGAGCTCTATTCATCTGCCTCAACTCAGCTCCCCATCCAGCATCTCCACGCTACTGTTTTTGCGCATTTTTAATATCCCTTGAGTTGCCTCCAGTCAATCTGAGATGCCTGCCTGCCTGTTATCTCCCAAGGTATCTATTATTGCTTTGGTTATTCCTATAGTTTTTTATGTTGTATAAGATAAGAGCTTTCTGCTCCAATCGTAATTTCACCATAGGCTCTGTTATTTTTCAAATTACATCTTGCAGAACAAAAAGTTTTACAGAACACATAAAGAGTGTTATAGCAGAAACATCTGCCCAGATGAAGTCAAGGATTTCAGGGAACCAGATCACAAAGGACATTACAGACCATCATGAAATGGGAAGGCACTGGAAAGCTTTGAGTAGAGGCACGAGATGATATAATGTGCTGAAAACAAAATAGGAGTGGAGGGAGAAAAAATGAGTGAATATAAAAGCAGATAGAATAGGTAAGGGTCTTTGCAATAATGCAAGTGAATGAGGATGGTGGCTTGGACCAGGACAGTAGTAGTGAAAATGTGAGAAATGTTTAGTATTTGCCAATGAACTGGCTTTGGGGAATGAGAGAAAGAAAGAAGTCAAGGGGGACTCCAACATTTTTTAACTGAAGCAACCAAAGAATGGAATGTCACCAACTGCAATGGGATAACTGAAGGATGAGGCAGCAAGGGGGGTGATTGATTCAGTACAGATGTCTTTAAGGCATACAAGTGGAAATGCCAACTAGGTGTTTAGAACAACTAGAAGTGTTTAGAATTCAGAGGAGATAAATTCTCAAGTTTTTATTGTACAGACATTGTTTAAAGCTACAAGAGCAAATGTATTCAAATACCCATCAAATACTGATTTTCCAGAAACCCACTAGGAGCTAGAGCACAGGTGAATACTTACAAAGCTGGTGGTTTGATTTGTAACTGTTAGCATTAAAACCTGGATTCCTAAAACAGGAGCATGGGCTGCTAATAGTGGAAGAAGTGTATTAAAAAAAACAGGTTTGAGGCCTGTGCTTAAGTCATTCTAACAGAAGTTGGGGTGATGAGCAAAAAGAGCAGAGGGAGCCGACAAGAAAGACCTATGATGTGTGAGGAAAATCAGGAAAGTGTAGTGTCACGGAGACACAGGGCTTATGGTAAATAACAGGGATTATGGTAAAATTAAGATTGGGGCAGAACACTCATATCTTATACAACATAAAAAACTATAGGACTCACCAAAGCAATAATAAATACCTTGGGAGATGACAGTAAAGAAGGGTGGGTGATCAAATGGGTCAAAGAAAATGAGAATTGAGGATCTGCTACTAGATTTAGCAACCAGGATAGAATGAGCCATTGTCACAGCAGCTAAGCAGTTTCCATCTGCTGCCCCATCACGATCAATGGAGTATAGAAAACTCCCCCAATACATTTTGCTAAAAATGGGGACAGAAAAATGGGGTAGTAGCTAAAGGAAGGCACAGGATTAACAAGTGTATACTAATTTTTAAAATAAGATTAGGGATATTTTGGTGTGTTTATATGTCAATTGCAATGATCTGGTGGAGGGAGAAAATAAATAATATAAGAAAGGAGAAAATTGCTGAGCTAATATCCCTGGATAAAATGCAAGAGGGAAAGAAAGTGTCAGTGAAGAGGTTCATCTTTGATAATAGCTCTCTGTTAACAGAAAGAAGGCAAACCATATGGTCACTGAGACTGAGAGATGAGTAGATGTGGTGGGAGCTTGTAAATTAACCTCTGATTACTTCTGGGCTTTTTGCAGTGAAATAGGAAAAAAGGTTATCTGCACAGAGGTAGGGTATGGGAAGTAAGTGTTGGAGGCTTCAAGAGAGAGGAGCTGTAACATAGTTGTCCAGGAGACTAGGAAAGTGAGTGGATTAGAGAAATATGGAAGAATTGCCAGTCATTACTAATAAATGGCTCAGTAAGGTTAGGGCCCATGAAAGTGAAACTAGTTACCATAGTGTCCACTTTCCACAGGAACATTGAGCTCTCGGATATAGGCAAGGTATAGATGGAAAGCAGGATTAAATCTGGGTTGGAATTTTGTCAGGCAATAGTATGATGAAGTAAGAGAAGTACAAAATAATACTGAAAATGAACCATGGAGTAAAGCATATAAGGTGTGAGGTAAGGATGTTTATTTCTTGTCAACTGCTAAAGGAAAGTTAACCAGTACAGGATTTAATTATTTACCATGTAGCAAATGACCACCCATAGATACAAATTTCATCACACAGTGATATCGTTTTTTCTTTTCTTTTAAAAATATTCATTTCCTTTTAAATTGGTGAAACAACAGTGACATTAAACACAAACTTTCTGCTAGGAGATAGGTGTGATGTGTGATATCCCCGTTCATGCTGACAGTAATCATCTCTTAGGACTCACTATTTATAATAAACAATATACCAATCCTGCTTTCAAATGAAGCCTCTAGAAGATTGTAGAGGCTGGCAACAGTGTGGGTCAGAACATTATCACATAGTTTTGAAAACATCACAAGTCATTTTTATGCAGCTATCTCCTCCAGGTTTCCTTATTACTATTATTCCATGGCTACTTACTGTTCTTCCTGGAAAGATTCTCAATAACTTTTCTCTTTATTTGATTTTCCTGGGGAACGTCCCCCTTTGGTGAGCTATCAGACCAGCCCTGACAGCTCCATAACCACCTATGTACCTCAGTTATGAAGCTGAGACAGGCTGAACTGACCAGCAATTCGCCTGGCTGCTGCCAGATGCTTACAAGGGTTATTTGGAAGAAAGTATCAGAAAAATGGATGCAAATCCAAGATCAAATGAGGTCAGGGCCCTGAATTCCTTGAATATGCCATTCTTTTTTGGCAGTGTATAAGGTCTAAAATAGCATTTCCCATCTGGACTAGTTACTCTTTGTTTGGCCCTCCTCCTATAGCATATCCATTCCAGGTCTTCTTCTGCTCTGCAGTCAGGAGGCTGACTGCTGTGGGCTGACTCTCCAGGCTCAATGCTGGCTAACTTCCTACTGGGTTTGAACAATGGAAATTAGAAGGTTGACAGAGAGGTCAGAGATGTCTTCCCCACATTCCTATGCTCTGGCTGAGCCTATGTCTCTCCAGAACTCTAGCTTCTGTCACAAGACCCCTCCTCCATGGCTCCTGCTATCTCAGGACTAGAGTAACAAGGTTTCCTTCTTTTATGGCTCCAGGCCCAGGGGAGATAATAGCTTCTCATGGCAGCTAGGGTCCGAGTGCCTCAGCATTCCTTGTTGGCAACTTTAATCTTACCCACACTTCTGTACATTTCCCTTAAAGTCTCTTGGAACTTCTGAATTAGATTGTGTGTCTTGCCAGGATCTGACTGATGCACACCATTTCAAATTCCACCATGTGTAACATTATAATCGCACTTCAGTATTGAAGCTGCTAGTCCAGTGAAACATCAGAGGAAGGAAATCAAATCCCAAGCATATGTAATGTGTTCATTCATTCATTCTTTTAGTCTGGGTGAATATGCTAACATTCATATCTTGTTAAAAGTAGAGATAAGATTCTTAATTTTAAAAATTTCAGAAAGGCCCACCAGGGAACCAACTCTGCAAACAGTTTTTTCAATAAAAGTTTCACTTCTTGAATCAAAGGATACTTACAAAGACTAATGGTAACCTTCATTGAAATATTTTTCTATTAACTATGACCCTGAAACTGCAATCATTTTGACAACAAAATGATATGATATTGTAGACAATTATTCAACTAGTCATTAGATTATTTGGGAAGTTCTCCCAGCCTAATAAAAGGCTCTAAGATTCTGTATCAGAGAAAGAAGCATACAGGAAATGAGAAGAATTTTAATGTACTTTCATAAGTTTCCAGCAGTAACAACTGGCCCATTTCATAGCTAATATGTGCTAAACATCAATAGATTAATAATATAATCTTATATTTACCCAAGATTAGCAGTTTGGCTATAAAGAGTGAGGTCAAAGAATACTGCTGTTAATTTTCAATGAATTTGCTTAATAATCAACTGTTTATGACCACATGCTTGTTTTCTTGTAATGACCCAGACTTTCAGGATTTTGAAAGTCTGAGATCTGCTATTACCCATGTGTACTAAGGTCAAGGTAAGATTTCTACAGGGGATATATGATTCTAATAGGCTCTTATCTAAAAGGATATGCTTGACCAGTGTCACCAGTGATGTCAACATGAAACAAACACCAACATTAAATTGAGGCTACTTCTATTTTCATGTACTGAGTACATAGTCTATAAAGTCTGGCTAGAGGGACTAAAAATATATTCCTGTTAAAAGTTAATAAATAGTGAATCTATCATTCATTCTAGTGATAGATTAAATATATTTTGCTATTAAAAAATGAAAAGAACTAATGACCATATGTTAGAAACTTTAAACATTTTTTTCTCCAAGAAGAATGGTAGGGTGAGCATTGTTGAATAAAACAAATCTCAGTTCAAGTCCTGAACTTGCTTTTGTTAGTTCATTAATCTTGGTCATGTAAATTAACCTCTCTATGCCTCAACTTTACCATCAGAAATATAGAAAAATATTTATTTCCCTTGCTTCAAAGATATCCTCAATTATAAGAGGTCCATCTCACTTAGAAAGGACTTTTGGGAAAAATTTTCCCCATTAAATGTATTTATAAACTATATAATACATTCTGATTTCAGAAATATTAAACTGTATAAAATATAGCCTAGGATCTAGAACACAAGACAAGGTTATCTGTCTCACTGAATATGCAGCATGGAGTAAATAACATAATGTCAAGAACCCAGCATGGCTCATGGCTCCAGAGCAAGTCCTAAATAACTACTGATATTTCATTGTTATTGTTAATATTACTAATAAGAAGGGGAAGCATGCATTGAAGCCTTATTCAATACATTTTGGTTCAAAATACTATGGAATTTTGGAGACAAATTGTAGAAAATCTGTTCCCTTCACTTTATAAGTAATATACATGAACGGTGTGATAAAGTTAAGTGACTTATTGAAGCTAAATAATTGTAGAATAAAGATTATAATACACACTTTCTAATTATTTGTCCAATAAATAATAATATAAGTGCTTACTATAAGCCTGCATTATACTGGTTGCTTTGCATATAAATATTATCAAGTCATCACAGCAATTCAGTGTTACAGTGTAATAGGTACTATTAACCCATTTTACAGAAGAGGAAGCTGAGGCCACAAAGGATAAGCAAAATTTCACAAAAGTACACTCTTGGTTAGAGTCTGAACTCTGACTTAAACCCAGGTCCAGCTAATTCCAAAGCCTGAACTCTTTCCACTGAGCTAATGTCTCCTACCTGACTTTGTACTTGCTCCTTCTGGATTGCTTTACTGATTGAAGTCTTATCTTTTTAACAAATGTATTAATTCCACAAGCACAGATATAGTGTTACCTATTTTTTTTAACATGCATGGCACAGGGCTGGGCATTGTGTACATGCTCAAAAAATGTTTGCTGAGTGTATGATAGCATTTAAAAAAATATTACTTGTAAAAGCAAAAAAAAAAAAAAAAAACACTTAAGCAAGGAAAATGTGCACCAAATTGCTCAAGTAATGACTTGTAACTGGATGCCATCCCTTTTTAGGAAGCACTTCCTTGCTTCTTGATATAGCAGTCCAAGGACTGGGCTCAAACAGAAATTCTCCTCAGTTTAAGAAATAGAATTCAAGCAGATTCTCTGCTGATCCCAAGCCAGTCCCGCTTTCCCTAACAATCAACAGCTCCCAACATACATGTTTTAACAACTTCGAAAGCAGGGCAAGCCTAAGAGGCGCATAGTTAAAATCTAACTGTCCTTGAAAACAGGGGAACCACTTTCCACTGGTACATGTGACTGTGTTTAAGGTTAAGCATTTGAAAATCTGGAGCAATTCTTAGCCCTGGGCTAATAGGGCTAGCAGACACCTTTCTTGCTTTCACATTTAAAGAGAAAGAAGCCCTCTTGAGATAAGGAAGAGATCCAGAATATAAGGTAAAAGATGCTATGATTGAGGTCTTCAGCATTCTTGCCTTAGCTTGGAAAAGACTTAGTACCTCTAGAACAACATACTACTTATACTGAAGACTGGGGTAGAAGATCACATGAGGGATGTGGAAGCAACATAGAGCCAGGAAAGATGGGATTTACGTACACTCAACTCTTCTGCATTTTCTCTTTGACACTGTCCCCATTTCTTCCTTCCTGCCTGGCCTAGCAAGCTCCCTTCTTATTAAAAATTGGGCATAAAATTTGATGAACTGGACTGGGGCCTATAATAGTCAAAATGTGGTCATATCACTTTCCAACCCAAATTAATAACATTCAACCTGGGCAATGCATGTGAACTACTGCTTCCTGAGTTAGATAAGCTTTGCAGGATAACTCCAAAAGAATACCATGTTCATTACAACTATGTTAAAAGAAAAGATCATGTTGCTTATTACTAGGGCTATGGATCTGATACTGAAAAAAAGTAAGAAATTTGCAGACACATAATCCAATATTATGGTTTACCAAATTAGTGCTGTGGCCACAGTTTAATGCTTTCCCAAAGCTCCCCTCTTTTCTTTTATCCCAATCCCTTTCATTCTAAGCATATATAAGCCTGCTAAGAGTCCTAATCAGTTTCCTATTATAACTTGTATAACAGTCTCTGACATCTTCCTTCAAATATCTATAAGCCTCGCCCTTTCGTTTCCTTTAGTTCTTTTTTTTTTTTTTAAGTCACCTAATTAGAGAGGCATTTTCTGACAATCTTATGTAAAATATGAACTCCTTGGTCTGATCCTGCTCCACCTAGCCCCCTCACACTATTTTGTTTTTCCTCATGGCACGTATCTCTACATGACATAACATATGTTTGTTTAAGGTGGTCTCCCTTCACAAAATGTAAGAAAGGACTCTGTTTTGTTCATTGTGGAATCTCTACCACCTATCATGGTGACACTCACAGCAGGCTCTTGATAAATATTTGCGAAATGCACCAACAGTCTTTAAAGCCATTCTTTATTCACGTCATTGCTAAAAAGTGACAGTATAGTCAACCATGTTTTAGGCAAAAATATCACCTTTCTTTCAACCACTTCTCACCTTAACATCTAGGATGAACTGCAGTCCCATGCCTTTCACCCATCCCAAACAAATTTTGTTTTGTTTTGTCTTGTTTTTGTTTTCTTTAATTGAATTGTGCTTATTTTACTAGCACACTCCATATTTTGACACTATACCCATTTCTGAATGAGATCATCCTCAAAGTCCAAAACAAGGTCAAAGGCATTTCCTGAAGTATTTCAAAAACCTTCATATCATGCCACAGCAGGAAGCTGTCCTTGTACTGCTCAGAAGGTTGAACATAGGAAGAGATTTAGAACATGCCAAGAGCAAAATGAGCTCTATACCTGACCCTGGAGAGTTGTCTCAGAGACCCTGGTAATCACAAACTAAAGTTAGCTGAGGCACCATACCAGGCAGCAAGAGTACACCTTGTAATCACAACATGTACATACCAGTAGAACATGCTGTACCCTTCTTTTGGTGATGTCCTCATCTCCCAGTTAAACACTGTCTGAACCTGATAACTTTCCAGGCTTGCTCTTTCTCCTTTAGATCAACAACTAACCACATGGAGAAAACATAAATTTTATATATGCATATATAAACTAATAAAATATTATTTTAAGAAATATAATTATAATTTTAATTAAATAATTTATAAATATATAATAATCACAATTATAATTCAATAAAATTATAACTAAATTAATAAAAATAAATAAAATATATTTTAAATATATATATATTTAAAGATACTTTGAGTTTAAAATGTACAATTAGTTGTTTTCTCCAATTAGTAGAAGAAATTTGGATACAGGGATGGGCATCCTGTGCCAACAGGATGACTTTGGTCACATTGCCTTAATTTATAAACTAGGTAGAGGTGACAGTGCTGCATGAAGATGCAAGAGAGACAGAGAGTGAGAATATTTTTCTGACTAAAGAGCAAATCAATTATTTAAGCCATTATTCCTTTCAAGTTCTAACCATAATTTATTTAGTAGGCATAATTTCTAAATATGATTAGGCAAATTAATGGAAATCTATCATTCACAATTAGCTGATATTACACCGTTATGTGTTATAAAGAGCAAACAAATATAAGATTCTAGATCCTAAAGCAGAAGGCACATAGAGGGTATCCTTAATTTTTTAAGACTTCCATTTGAAAAGTATTTTTTATTTTGACCCTGCTTTGTCTTACTTACACCTAAAACCTTGAACATTGCCATAAGAACATAATTTTAAACATTTTACTCAATAATAATTATATGTTCTGTGCCTATATTGTTGAAGATCCCAGGCTAGGGGCTGAATCACTAAGGTTAATCACAGCAATTTGTGCTGCAAATTCCATTCTCTAGACCTCTGTGCCTTGTCCTTTAAAACAAGAAAGGTGGACATGAAAAGCTGAGGTCCCTCTCTGCTCTATGAATCCCTAACTCTCACCCTCTGAGTTTTTAGATGCGAGCACCAATGGGCAAGCACAAATCTGAAAGAAGTCTGGATGTGTGCTGTAAAGGAGGGATACAAATGGGCTGGATGATGATCCACACTTTTAGACTGGTTTATTTAACGGCAGTTAACACAACACATGAACAAAGCTGATGCTTAGCAAAAACACCATTTACCAAGCATGGTGATTTTAGGGTCTTTCGCTAAGCATTTTAGCAGTATAGTTTGTGGAAGAGCTTATTTTCAAAATCCTTCCATCTCTAGGACACTTTTTGCCTCTGGGAGGAAAAACACTTCTGCGTTTAAAAATCTGGCTACTTTTCTTAGTCTAGAGTAATGGTTCTCAGCAGGAAGATTTTCTCCCCAGGTGGCATTACAGCAATGTCTAGCAATATTTTTGGTTGTCACGAGTGAGGGGAAGGATGTCACTGGCATCTAGTGGGTAGAGGCCAAAGATGCTGTTAAACATCCTACTATGCACAGGGTAGCCCCCAGAACAAAGAATTATCTGGCCCAAAATGTCAACAGTACAAAGATTGAGATATCTTGCTCTAGAGGAAGAAGCTTTAGATTGAAGGTAGCTGGGCCAAGTCCGTGTTAAACAAGTAAGAATATGAGTTTTGGGGACAATCTTTGTCTTTGGGGTCTCATAGACACTCAATATTTGTTTAGGGCCTAATGACATCAATGTCATGATTTTAAAAAAGCTAATTTAACTGCAGGTAGAACTAAATAAACTTTTTTGGATTCTCTTTTCTGGACATGTTTTAAAGTAAGTACGACAGGTTGACATTTCTTTATAAAACATTATTGAACACTTGAATATGATTGGATCTATCAGAGCAATACTACTGAATTTAGTCTTATTTCAACTCAAGTCCTTGGAGTCAACCACAGATTTCATTATGGTCAGTACTAAGTTAATACCCCCCTCCTAGTATAGTCTCAGTGCTAGGAACCAAATTTTTTATGCAGAACTTGATGCATCTTAGATTTGAACAACTGTCTTTAAAGATGGAGTATCAACTCTGTGGCCCACCTTCCAGAGAATGAGCCAGTGTAGAAGATAAACTCAAGGAATTGAATACTTGACACTTTAAACTCCCACACTTTTTAGTTGTTTTCATTCTAAGTTATTCTAAAATGTACCTTGCACATATTTGTCGTTTGCAACAGATGATACTAAACTTAATTATCTTTTCTTAATGGTTTTAGGATGTCATTGTTATGGATGTCAGCTGTCAACCTGTGCAAGTGTTTTATGCAGGGAAACAAAATCAGTGGTTCAAACAGAGTGTTTACTTCATTTGTTCTTGTAGCCTTAGTAGGCCAGCTGCTAAGTAATGCTTACTATTTTGAGTTCTCTGTGTTCACAGTGACCAAAGAGGCATATAAGCATTTCCCCTAGAAGCAGAAAATAAATTATGAGGGTCTGACATTCACTCTTCCATTCATTTCATATGCTGTGAATTCTCTAAGTGTAAAAATCAGATTTTCACATGATTTTGGTATTTTATAACACTAAGTGCTACGTGCCACCCTCTGTAGAGCTAAGTATTTGTCCCACATTATTGATTTTATCCTCATAACAACCCTGTGAGGTAGGTACAAGTATTTATCTTCATTTTACAAATAGAGGAGGCTGAGGCAGAGAAATACTGCCTCATTTGCCTGAAGGGCAGAACCCAGATTTAAACCCAGGTGATCTGACCCCAGAGCTTTGTTTTAACCATAACCTCAGAAGCTGCAAAATAATAGCCTATGGGCTGAGTGTGGCCCACAGTTATGTTTTGTTTGGTTCATGTACCACTGATAACTTCTGGGCCCACTGTCTACAGTTGGGCAGCTTGTATCTGGCACAAAGGCTCAGTTAAGAATGAGAATAAGGGCTGAAACCCAGCCCCCACTCAACTGGCACAGCTACAGAGCTGCCATGAAGGAAGGGCTGCTGTTTCCTGATTTGGACAAAGGGCCCAAATGAGCTACTGTCATCCTAGTTGTCAACACTGACAAACTGGGTTATTCACACAAAATTCCAAACCTCTGGCTTTATACAGGAGTGAAGGGTGGAGATTAGAACCAGCATTCCTCTGTGGCCATAATTTCTCTGGAAGGAACATGTGCTTGCCTGTGTGCAACTGGTGTGTTTCACACATTCATGAGATCTTCCAAGACACCACAGGCTTTCCGAGTTTGTGACCTCTATATGTATTACGTTACACTTGTGGCATTTCATTTTAAAATCTTCTCCCTCCCCTTCTCAAATAAAGGTTCAGTCATGGTGCTTCGGCTAAGCACCATAACTGAACTAAGTTTCAGCCCCTGTTTCAGAGCAACAGAGAACATGTCCAGCCTTCCTGAGCTTGATTCCCTAAGTGACCAAGCAAGGTGGATTCAGTTTTCTTTTGCAGGCCGGAATTCCTGTTTTTTAGGACAGATACACTGTTCTGTTGTGGCTCTCTGCCTGGAGCAAAAAACAAAAAACAAAATCAATAGGTTTGCACTGAGTAGCCAGGTATGGACAAAAACAGAGGCATCTGATAGCTGTTCCCCTTGTAGCATTTCCTTATCAATGTGAAAACTGTATACATGAGTGTTCACATTTTGTAGACATCACTGTTCCCTTTTCCTTATACAGCAGGGACCACCCAGGCCTGGAGCTTGTGGACAATCAACGAAGAGCCACAGGGAATGGTGACTGGAAGATAAAAGTTAGTGCTGACTGAACAGTAGTCAACTTGTGGTTCAACTTGTGGGTGCCAGGCAATTACCTACCCAGCTAAAGCTCCAGTGTATGCTATATTTTTCTCTGCCAAGCTGATGCAATCCAATAGTCCTGAGTGCCCACTTCATGCCCTTACCAAAGGGATTGCTGCCCTGATCTACAGAGACACCTGCTGCCAAGACATAGCTGGGAGACTTAGAGTGTCAACACTCTTCCCCATGTTTCACTAAGTATTTGTGCCAGTTGCCACTCTTCACTGGCACATGCTTTGGTTTGCTGTGGAAGCCAGAAGGAAATCATTCCATCTGTTACCTTTCTGTCTCATATCCAGGAGATTAGAGAAGAACAATAATCTTTATTATATCAAGTTCATCTTAAATGAAGGCAAGAGAGACCTATAAGAGTTTAGACCAGAAATTGTTAGTCTTCCCAGGTACCAGAATGACCTCTTGAAAGAGACTTTAAGTTGCCAATTAATAATGATTTTCTCCTGCTTCTTTACCTATAGAGCACATTTTTATGGAGGTGGAAAGGTGCCCAGCTTAACACAAACAAATTTCTACATTTTCCAGGTTCCCTTGCAGAAAGAGATGATCCTATGATGCAGACTAATGAGATATAAGCTGAAGTTACCAAGTAAAACATCTTGGAAAGAGAACAAACTTGGCTGGCTTGTCCATTTACCTTTTGCCTTTTACTCTGTACCTTATTCTTATCTAGGAACATGATGCTTGGATCTCCTCTAACTATTTTGTGAGCATTGAGGAAAAAGCTAGAAGAAGCTCATGACATTTGCTATGAGACTATAATGCTTATAGCATGGGGACTTTGCAATTTACCTAATTTCTCTGAGTCTCAGTTTTCCAAAGTATATTACCACCCTTGTAGGGTTTTAATGGGGATTTAAATGAGATAATGTGGGTAGAATTAACTCATAATTACTAATATAAAGTAGTCAGTCCAGTCAACAAATAAATCATCCCTTTCTCCCTTTTACCCTTCCAATCAGATCTCCATACTCAAGGGGAAATTAAGCCAGACTTATTTGCTACTAGCTAGCACTTTCAAAGCAGGCTTCTGTCTAAAGTGCTTTTTGACTTGGTGTCAACTGGCACAGACCTGAACTGAATAAACAAGGCTCTAGGCATATGAAAGCGAATCCCTTTAAGCTGAGCACCAGGAACCCAAGGTAAGTAGCACATTGGGCCATGTCAGGTTGAGGCACAGAGAAGGTGTGACCTTCACTACGGAGAACCTAAGAATATCTGAGATAAAGTAACTATCAGGAAGTATCCAAATGCTCTTCTAGCTCAAAATATTTACCCATTCCAATGCCCCCCCCACCCTTGGCAAAATTATGGCAAAATGAAAAAGTGAAGAGGAAAAGCAATCCATTGATTGTATGACGTCAGGGCCCGAAGATACTGAGACAGAGAGAAGGCCTACCATTCCTTCCTCAACATGCAAGCACGTACATTATTCTGATACATACAGAATTGTAAATCACCTATAAACAGGTGACACTTTTCCAATGTTTTCCACTCTTTAAGAAAATTGTAGAATCCTACAATATGTCTTTCACAGCCAGCAATTCTTTGGCACTGTATGAATCTGATGACTTCCTCTTCTTCAAAGCAAAAATCAGCAAACACTTTTTCTGTAAAGAGTCAGATAGTAAATATTCTAGGTTATGAGGTGGAGGTATATAAAGTCTATGTTTTAACTACTAAACTCTGCCCTTGTAGTGAGAAAGGAGCCATAGATGATATATAAATGAATGGGTATGGCAGTGTTCCAATTAAATGGCATCTCCAAAAACAGGTGGCCTGTAGTTTGGCAATCCTTGCTTTAAAAGACATTGAAACTATGCAAAACTGAACAAGAAACACTTGTTAATAGATAATACTCTCACCAATAATCATTGCCATGAAACAACCAGATGGCTTAAAATCAAAACCAACAGAGAGAAAGGGATGAAATGAGAAAGTGAGGCATTCCTATAACGTTAGAAACCATTAGAAACAGTACTGTCATGTACCACTGAAGACTCAAATGTTCCAACATTAACGTAAACTGTGATAAGTAAGGAAAGTCAAAGAATGCAACCTTATTTCATAAAAAGCTTAAGATAAATAAGTTTAAGTGAATAACACACTTCATGGGCCACAGCATGGTGGCTCCACATGAAGGCCAAAGTAAATTAGGAATGAATGGGAAACGCCGATAAGAATTTCAATCTTTGACTCTTGAAGCAGAAAAATAGGACACGAGGCAGATATGTGGTAAGGACTTGGGGCTGTAGCAGAACATAAAGCCCAAACAGATTTCCTGCAAATGTGGAAGGCCCCTCACTCCTGGCCCCAAGAGCACTGAGTATTGGTGTAATTGCTTTGCTTTCTCTTCTTCTTCACATGCAAAGTGTTCCTCTGCTGCAGATAACTTGCATGTGACCCAACAGAGTGTCTAGTTCCAGCCTGATCAAACATTGTTTTGAAATTTTACCATTCAGCCCTGGGTTTCTGCAAGACAACGAAATGAGGTAAAATTAGTTAAGATACGAAGAAACCACACTGACTAAAATGGAATGTGAAAAGTAAATGCCCTGCACTGGGATCATCTTTCAACTAAGGGGATAAATTACAGACCAGAGTAAATGGATTTCCTGTCAGAATATACCCTACTCTAGCATGGGTACCAATTGTCCTGAAGACAATCTGTCCTTTAACAGCTGTAATAAGTAGTCTGTGGAACAAGACATATCTGACACTTACAAACTCCATAGGCCAAACAATGATGTCCCAACTTTCAGAATTCAGGTTCCCACAACACAGTGGCCTGGATTTCCATCCAGCATCCCAAGATCAAGCACACCTCTCTATGGATCTACATCTTTTTTTTTTTTTTTTTGAGACTTGTTGCCCAAGCTGGAGTGCAATGGCGTGATCTCAGCTCATTGCAACCTCTGCCTCCCAGGTTCAAGAGATTCGCCTGCCTCAGCCTCCTGAGTAGCTGGGATTACAGGCATGCGCCACAACACCCGGCTAATTTTTTATATTTTTAGTAGAAACAGGATTTCACCGTGTTAGCCAGGCTGGCCTCAAACTCCTGACCTCAGGTGATCTGCCCATCTTGGCCTCCTAAAGTGATGGAATTACAGGCATAAGCCACTATACCAGGCCATGGATCTGCACATAGATGCACATGTTATATCCAGCCTTAACCTTTCTCATGCTTTATCACTAACACTGCACCAAGGTTTTTTTTTTTTTTTTTTTTAAATTGCTTGAATTTGCTATGTTGCCTTCTAAGAGAGATCAAGTCATGGGAAATGATGAAGAAACCTGGTACACTGAATTAGTTGACAATACTCTGACCTTAATTTGCAGTGACTGTTCACCAATCAAGAAGAACCAATTCTCTCTGCTTTGAAAGCCTAAGTCCTATAGTGCTTATACTGTTCCTTCCAACATAAAGTGTCTCCTCACAAACTAGAGAGATTTCCAATTGCATCGCCTCAACTGGTCTTGACAGGAGAAGAGATGAATCACAGGAGCAGTCTGGCACCGTCTCAATTTGTAATACTCTTTACCAAGGGCTAAATCACAACCAGGCAGATGCCAGGAGTGTTTAATTTTCTTCTTCTCCTTCTTCTTCTTGGTTAACAAAAGGAGAGGTGTTCACAAAAGCTCAGTCCTTCTTGACAGAATTAGTAGACAGAGTAGCTATCAAGGGTGGATCTATGTATCCAAAGAAGGCATGCATAGATAAGTCTGACTTAATCTTTAGGAAAGTTTTTCATGATGGCCCAAAACTAATCTGTAGCAAGAGATGAAGTATTCAACATAATCTGTATAATGGAGACTTGTAGAGCTAAATGCATCTGAGATTCCCAAGTTCACCTCCATTAGACCACTACATGCTATGGCTATCATGCTTCCTTTACTGCAGATGTTTCTTCTTGAAATTGAAAAATGTGTATATAAGTTTCAAACAGCTGTCTACCCAATCCAAATGAACCTACCATACCATATGTCTATGTTGGCCTAGTTCTGACACCAGTGCATCCTTTCTTCTGATCACATGGTAATATGGTAGCCATGAGAGGCCAAACAAAAGAAAGAAAAAGGAATGGTGACTACGGGTGGTGGTGAACTAATACAGGATGAACAACATACATTAGGAACATGTGTAAATAAATAGAGTAACCACTATTAATAACGCACTATGCTGGCAAGCAAAGGTAAAATGATTGTAATCCTGGTGGAAAAAATTCATGAATCACTGAGGGGATGGAGACAAAAATTTATATTCACTCTTCAGACCTACAATGTCACCTTAGAGGAGTCTATTGCTATGTCCTTTTTCTGTGTGCACGTCTCCCAGTACATACTTGGTTCCTGAAACACTCTATAAGTACTTTCTGACAGACTAAGTGGCCTGAACGTGGTATGGGCACATCTTCCTTCTAGCTATTATTTGCTGCCCTCTTTCTTGCTTACTTATAAGAAAAAACAAGTACCTGGCAATATCTATACCTTATAAATGTAATCTACCTCCAAAGAAAACAAGAGTGGGGAGGAATTGGCAGATGTGTCACTTAGTTCTACACCTGTGAAATAATACAACATGGAGACTAGCATGTTGCCTCAGTGAGAGAGCAGATACTCAGAAACAGAAACACCAAGATATGGGAACTTCCATCACCCTTCTAAGGGGGTTGCTAAATTGGAAATTTAGTTCCAACTACCTACATATTTGGCTCTGATAGTCAAGGAGCTCACCAAAAAAGAACTAATGCATTTTTATAGTAGCAGTGAATGTCTTCATTGCATTTCACTCATCTATAAAAAGCAATAAGCAGAAATAAAAATTCAACATTTCAAGAAGTGTCTACTGAACTTTTAAATTCTGGGTGAGCATGTCATCAACCTGGCTAAGGATCAGTTTGCCCTATAGAATTATTCAGGAAGTACACTTTCTCTCTTATCCTCCCATACATGCTAAGTTGGGCTTGAAGGCACACAGAGATGCCTGTGGCTGACCCATAGCAAATTCCCAGAAGCAAGAGTGCTAAGTGAATGCTTAGGATTATACCACACTTTATTTCTAGGGTTAGTTACACAGATGGTGTGTCTTCTGGATACTGCCACTATCTTATATCCATCCACACTTGATGGTACTGGAAAAGTTTTAAACAAAAGAGGACGCAAGGAGACATTTTTTCCTCAACATGTTTGAATAATGAGAGTTGGTTTCTGAATATCAAGAATTTGAATAGGACTTCACTACTTCTTATGGTAGGTTACTAGAACCCAAGAAGAAGGAAAATAGGGAGGCAAGAACTTATGACCTCTTTCCCCTGAAAATCACCATTCCTCCACTTCCAATCAGCCAGGATATGGCTGCCAATAGTTCCAACAGGAAGGGAAGTGTTACCCTAGCAAGAAAGCCTAAAAATCCAGTCTCGGAGCTGTAGTTCCCTGTAGTTCCTGTTATTCCTTTTGAGCTCCTAAATTATTTCAGCTATAGAATGTATGGAGAGGTTTCCATGATAGGTAGAATTAAGTATATGCTAAGCTATGGGACTTAAATTCTCTCAAACATTTACAGAGCATCCATTAGAGCACATAAACTCTGCTGCAGAGAGGGATATTCCCAAGAAACGTACAAGATTCATTTTCTTCCCTCCACAAGCTCAATGACAGTCTCTGAAATGACTTCCCTATGTTAATTACACAAAACTATATTAGTTGGCCTCTACACTGCTAGACCGCTAGACCTACCTCAGCCAAAAAACTGTAATGGAGAGCTTGCAGCATGACTATAGCATAGGCAAAAGAAGGAAAACAAATCTGCCCTGGTTGTATAACGTAATTACATTGTATCTTGACAAATAAAAGCTGAATCAAATATTTCAAGCCTAAAACATGTAAAAATGCCTGTAAAACTTGTAATTGGGCATATGTATATAAAAGTTGAACTTTTAGAAATACTTCTTTTGCTCTAAATTTGTAGGCATTAAAGGATCCTAAAATTAACTTTCTTTTCTGCTATCACTCTATACAGTTCCTATTAACAAGATATAGATAATGCACGACACTTCTCATTATATTAACTCAATGCATAAAATCATTTATTATCAGATACCATAGACCTCCTAGAAAGTCATAGACACAGTTCTGAATCTATGTAGCTTATCTATCCATATAACTACTTAAAATAATTTTTAGGCATAGGTTTCCTTAAAAAAAAATCAGGGCCTGAAATTGTCCAAATACTTAGGCAGTAGTTTTAAATAAATACTTGATAATCAAACTTTAAAAAATCCACTTTTCAGAGAACACTTATTTTTGATAATATGCTAATATCAAATTCCTTCTCCATTCTACAGAAATACCAGCTTTATGCTAAGCAATAGATTTCATTTAACTTATCTCTCCACCTCCACTGACACACTTGGCAGTAAAAATTGTTTTCTGCCTGCAGAATCACTGAAACCAGAAAACGCCCCAATCACTCATCCACTGGGAGGCCTAACCCTTTTGAAAACACAATTTTCATTTTATCTTAAATGTACCAAGTAATAGAGTTTCTACACAGTAATATGAATTTTTCCTGACAGCATAGATTTTGACTTCCCATTACACATTCCTGTTAGTGATCTAAATGATTTCTTACATTCTTTGATGCCTCCACCCTTTAAATACTTGTAGGCTTATCTGCATTTTAAGTCAATTTTTGCCTATTGTTTTCCAAATTCCCACTTAGCTCTCAAAACCTTTACCCTGGCAGCAGAGCTTTGAGTCTTATCTTGAATTTGAATGCATATGAAATGTGTCTTTCAGGTTGCCCCATTTGTAAAGCTTTCTCTTAAGAGTACCTTTAAGCTGTGATATTAAAATGTGCTCCCTAAAGTGATGTTTAACCATTCCAAATGTATTTCTCCAAAGATTTTTTCTAAATCAGTAGTAAAAATAAAATTTGATTTATAATCAATCTTTGCTAGTGTTAGTTCATAATCTACCACTAGTTAATTACTTTTAAAAATTACTATTTCCTTCACAGATAATAACCTCACACAAAATAGAATCACAGCCTTATTCAGCGTCACCTCCCTAGGTTTACCTCAACCACTTCTGCCTACAGCAGAAAACCTCCAGCTGCCTATAGAAAAACGGCCTTCAGTATCTTCATGAACATGCATTCACATAAAGAACTGACAATGAAAAGAGACCCAGTTCATTTTTAACAACATATCTCAGATACATTGCTCTATTAAGCAAAATTTCTCTATCGCTGCACAATGAATCATAAGCAGTCCCTTCCCTATATTTTCACTTTAATTTTTATTTATACCAACCATATTTTATTTATCTCTTTCCTAATCTTCTCATTCTCCAGTATTAGCCACTAATATTTTCCACTATTATCCGCTATATGAATTTGCTGCTCTTATAAATTCAATCAGCCTTTTGCTAGATCATTACAGGGTCACAATCTAGTAGTCTGAATAGCAAAACTACAGGCTTCATGTGGCGATACAAATGCAGACATAAAAAGTAATACCGTTATGTACTCTGCCTTCTTAAAATTGCACACAGAAACAGTAAAAGGAAAAGCCAGAACTGTCTGTCCATGGTGTGGGAAAGAGAAAAGAGGACTTGAGATTTATCTTTTACTCCAGCTAGTAGTCATTCTTCCATTCATTCCTCAGTCAGCTTGCTATTCAAGGTCCCATATCTAGGCTGATCTAAAACTTCCTAATCTTTTGCCTTGAAAATGCCACTTGCATTCCTGTCTTAATTCCTTGGCCAGACCTACACCTGCTCCTGGAATGCCCTCTCCCTCGGCCTGGTTGGTGAAGGCCCACCCACATATCTTGCCTTAGCTCCAGCCCACCCCTTGGACAACAGACTTCCTCATCCATGCTGCCTTTCTTCTTGAGGAGAATTCTCTGATTGTACCTTTCATTTAGCACTTTCCATATTCTGCTTTATAGAATGTATGCAATAAGGTATGCCTATTGTAGAAAAATAGCTACCTTGTTGTAGTGGTCTAAGTATCTGTAAATATTTCTAATTCTCAGTAGAACTCTGCTGCATGGTTAGTATTTACCCTTTATAGAAAAGGAAACTGAGACTCAGAAAATTTAAGTGATGGGCCCAAGGCCATACTTAGGAGAAGTAGAATTTGAATTCTGATCCACTTGCCTCTGAAACTCATCTCTGTTCCATTATGCTACATTGCCTCTGTAGCGAAAGTAAACTCCTTACATCACGCCTGTGTTTTATACCCACTACTCTGTTTCTTCAGCTTATACTCTATGAGTACTTAATAAATATTAATAGAAAAGTTTATATTCAAATGAGATGACATTTTCTGAGTATATCTTTAGAAAGGAAGAGGGCCAAGAGGCAGAAGAATGCAAGTTCAGGATTCAATTTTCTGCCGATAATCCACAAAGTGAATAATCCTCAGGCATGATAATCCAGTGTTCACTAGATATCCAACTCTGCAGAAGTCTCCTGCTTGATTTCATAATATCACAGCATAAGCAACGCACCAGTGTTTACTTCTATGGCTGTTTCTGCTCATCCAGTGAATTTGCTGGGCCTGGAATTAATCCTCAGTGGATGTTAGAAATATTATGACAACAGCTGGCACTGTCATTTGCAGCATCCAAAATGGAACTTCCTTTTTTTTCCAAGTAAAATATATATGTTTCTCTTCAAATGCTAGGCTTACTTAAACATTAAAACCTTCACTTTCCCTTCAGTAGTTAAATTTTATAATGTAAAACACAGAAAAATGGCTTTATAACATCAAACTACCCTCCATATTATAGGCTATCTGTATTTTATAGTTCACAGTTATACGTCAGCAAACATACTTGTGACTTATTTTTGAATCTGTGCAATGATGAGATGGATACTACCATATCACTTTTGATAGGAAATATAAGGCAATCTTTATTTTTTTAAAAAAAATGACAAATCTGCAAAATTACTTTTTTAAAGCAACAAATGTGTCACAGGAATTTTAGTCCAGAAAGATAAAGCAGGATATCGGGGGCCATATTAAAGCTGAGACACTGTTTACTTGGCAGCTATATCTATGGATCATGGACCCCTAATCATATCATGCTGATCTTTCATTTTACATTCAAAGCCCTGAGCACAGCAAGAGGCATATGCCAATGAAAGCCGGCCCAGCTGTCACAAATGGAGATATAATCAGGTGGATTCTACTGTACAGCATGGCACTGCCAACATAGCTCAGATATCTACATCAGGGCTATAATCATAGTTACAATTTTGAGATATTAGTGCAGTCTTTCTATGTACAAGATTGTGGACCAGAATGTAGTGATCCCATTACTAAGAGTCAATGTGGTCTCTGGCAGCATAAAACATAATCCTCCTGGAAGAAATAAGGTAGAAACCACAGGGATATGAACCATTCCAGTGTTTCAATAAGGAGATTCTAGAGCTCTGTGAACATCTCAGTAAAGAAAACCTATCCACACAATTCCGTAAGCTAAGAAGTTCATTTCATGTTTTCTCTTCCAAGTTCTATAGGTTAGGTGCAAATATTTGCCCAATTTTTATAGCTTTCTATGTGAGATATCTCTAACCAAAATCTTCTTGTTATATTTTCTTTTAGAATCTACTGTCATTGCTTTTTTTTTCTCATCTTCCTTAAAGAAAAAAGGAGTATATTTAAACGAGGTTTAGAGGTCAAAGTTAAATAGAAAGGGCAGTTTATTCAGCTGGCTATATCCAACACTGCTTTGAAATATTTATTTTATGACTTCACCTTTTTAAAAAAGTCTTATTTATAAAGATGAATGGCCATAACTTCGGGATTTGTAGCAAAATAAATTTATCAAAATGCCTAAGACCAGACATCCAGACTAATAAAACTTCAATGATAATTCATATCAATACACGATGATCTCTAAAGCAACTCACTAGATGATTGAACAAAGGAAACAAGGCAAAGTGATGAGCCTATTAATGTCTATATGATAATAACTTAAAAATTCTTCTGTAGTTGTTGCATTTCCAAAAATATGCTGCTCAATACATGGCAACCAAAGCATAAAACAAGTTTATGTGTGTGTGGATGTGTTTTAAATTAAAAAAAGAAATAAGTGCTTTATTTAACTACTTAGAAATTATGGAGACCAAGATGTTATAGTCACTTATTATGCATGTTTCTAATAGAAAAAGTAAAGAGATTCATTTCAATTTCATATTCTACTTCTGTTTTCACCTAGCACATTATCATTTTATTATGGTTAGGATACGATATTGCCAAGAGAGATGGAGAATCTATTATCAAGCTTGAAGCTACTTTTTAAAAAGAAATAGGAGATCCAAGATGGCTGACTACTAGCAGCTCAGGATTGTAGCTCCCAGAGAAAGCACACAGAATGAGAGGATACCACACTTACAGATGAATTTTTGTTGCCCACGGATCAGGAGATTCCCAGCGGAGTAGCCCCACGGGTCGCCAGCGCGACTCTTGTGGCCGGCATGGTGGTTTTGCCGGTGCCCCGTCGCGGCGGTTCCCGGAGCAGAGTAAACGGCACTGAGAGCCCTTCTGGTCAACATTTGGAGCTCTGGGAAGGCAGAGTCGCCTATTTACCTGATTGAAAAAGGGATTCAAGAGGGAAGCCAGACCGGAGATTCCCGGGCAGAAAAGCACCACGAATCTTAATGCTGCTGTTTTAGTCAGCACAGTGGGTTGGTCAGATTTCGGCGCTGGGAATCAACAAGTTGGACGTCCACTCAGAGACCTAATTTGAAAGTTGGCAATTACAAACGACAGGTGAATAAACTTACAATGATGGGAAGAAACCAGCGTAAAAAGGCTGAGAATACTCAAAATCAGAATGCCTCTCCTTCTACAGGGGATCATAGTTCCTTATCAACAAGGAAACAAGGCCTGATGGAGAACGAGTACGATCCATTAACAGAATTAGGCTTCAGAAGGTGGATAAGAAACTTTTCTGAGCTAAAAGAACATGTTCCAGCCCAATGTAAAGAAACTAAGAACCTTGAAAAAAGGTCTGACGAAATGCTCACAAGAATAGACAATTTAGAGAGGAATATAAGTGAATTAATGGAACTGAAGAACACAGTATGAGAATGTCATGAAGTATGCACAGGTTTTAACAGTCGAATTGATCAAGCAGAAGAAAGGATATTAAAGGTCGAAGACCAACTTAATGAAATGAAATGAGAAGACAAGATTTGAGAAGAAAGAGTAAAAAGGAATGAGCAAAGTCTCCAAGAAATATGGGACTATGTGAAAAGACCTAATTTACGACTGATAGGTGTACCTGAATAGCATGAAGAGAATGAATCCAAGTTGGAAAATATTCTTCAGGATATTATTCAGGAAAATTTTCCTAACCTAGTAAGCCAGGACCATACTTAACTCCAGGTAATCCAGAGAACACCATAAAGATATTCCTCAAGTAGAGCAACTCCTAGACACATAATCGCTAGATTCACTAGGGTTGAAATA
>CAUYLG010019724.1:0-86482 GCA_963573385.1 Cacajao melanocephalus
CCCAGTGTGTGATGCTCCCCTCCCTGTGTCCATGTGTTCTCATTATTCAACACCTGCCTATGAGTGAGAACATGCAGTGTTTGATTTTCTGTTCTTGTGTCAGTTTGCTGAGAATGATGGTTTCCAGGTTCATCCATGTCCCTACAAAGGACACGAACTCATCGTTTTTTATGGCTGCATAGTATTCTATGGTGTATATGTGCCACATTTTCCCTGTCCAGTCTATCATCGATGGGCATTTGGGTTGGTTCCAGGTCTTTGCTATTGTAAACTATGCCGCAATGAACATTCGTGTGCATGTGTCCTTATAGTAGAATGATTTATAATTCTTTGGATATATACCCAGTAATGGGATTGCTGGGTCAAATGGAATTTCTATTTCTAGGTCCTTGAGGAATCGCCACACTGTCTTCCACAATGGTTGAACTGATTTATATTCCCACCAACAGTGTAAAAGTGTTTCTATTTCTCCACATCCTTTCCAGCATCTGTTGTCTCCAGATTTTTTAATGATCGCCATTCTAACTGGCGTGAGATGGTATTTCAATGTAGTTTTGATTTGCATTTCTCTAATGACCAGTCATGATGAGCATTTTCTCATGTTTGTTGGCCTCATATATGTCTTCTTTTGTAAAGTGTCTGTTCATATCCTTCGCCCACATTTGAATGAGCTTGCTTGTTTTTTTCTTGTAAATCTGTTTTAGTTCTTCGTAGATTCTGGATATTAGCCCTTTGTCAGATGGGTAAGCTGCAAAAATTTTTTCCCATTCTGTTGGTTGCCAATTCCCTGAAATGATTGTTCCTTTTGCTGTGCAGAAGCTCTGGAGTTTATTAGGTCCCATTTGTCTATTTTGGCTTTTGTTGCCAATGCTTTTGGTATTTTATTCATGAAGTCCTTGCCTATGTCTATGTCCTGAATGGTTTTGCCTAGATTTTCTTCTAGGGTTTTTATGGTGTTAGGTCTTATGTTTAAGTCGTTAATCTATCCGGAGTTAATTTTAGTGTAAGGTGTCAGGAAGGGGTCCAGTTTCTGCTTTCTGCACGTGGCTAGCCAGTTTTCCCAACACCATTTATTAAACAGGGAATCCTTTCCCCATTGCTTGTTTTTATGAGGTTTGTCAGAGATCAGATGGTTGTAGATGTGTGGTGTTGCCTCCGAGGCCTCTGTTTTCTTCCACTGGTCTATATCTCTGTTTTGGTACCAGTACCATGCTGTTTTGATAACTGTAGCCTTGTAATATAGTTTGAAGTCAGGTAGTGTGATGCCTCCAGCTTTGTTCTTTTTGCTTAGAATTGACTCGGCTATGCGGGCTCTCTTTTGGTTCCATATGAAGTTTAAGGTGCTTTTTTCCAGTTCTGTGAAGAAGGTCATTGGTAGCTTGATGGGGGATAGGGTTGAATTTGTAAATTACTTTGGGCAGTATGTTCATTTTCATGATATTGATTCTTCCTAACCATGAGCATGGAATGTTTCTCCATCTGTTTGTGTCCTCTCTATTTCATTGAGCAGTGGTTTGTGGTTCTCCTTAAAGAGGTCTTTTACATTCTTTGTTAGTTGTATTCCTAGGTATTTTATTCTCTTTGTAGCAATTGTGAATGGCAGTTCATTCTTGATTTTGCTGTCTTTAAGTCTGTTATTAGTGTATAGGAATGTTTGTGATTTTTGCACATTGATTTTTTTATCCTGAGACTACTGAAGTTGCTTATCAGTTTCAGGAGATTTGGGGCTGAGACGATGGTGTCTTCTAAATATACAATCATGTCGTCTGCAAATAGAGACAATTTGACTTCCTCCTTTCCTAATTGAATACCCTTTATTTCTTTTTCTTGCCTGATTGCTCTGGCTAGAACTTCCAATACTATATTGAATAGGAGTGGTGAAAGAGGGCATCCTCATCTAGTGCCAGATTTCAAAGGGAATGCTTCCAGTTTTTGCCCATTCAGTATGATATTGGCTGATGGTTTGTCGTAAATAGCTTTTATTATTTTGAGATACGTTCCGTTGATACTTAGTTTATTGAGAGTTTTTAGCATAAAGGGCTGTTGAATTTTGTTGAAGGCCTTCTCTGCATCTATTGAGATAATCATGTAGTTTTTGTCTTTGGTTCTGTTTATGTGGTGACTTATGTTTATAGACTATTATTGTGTTGGAGTCTAATTCTCTTTGTAAGTCATTAAGAACTTGCTTTGTGTATCTGGGAGCTCCTGTATTGGGTGCCTATATATTTAGGATTGTTAGCTCTTCTTGTTGCATTGATCCTTTTACCATTATGTAATGTCCTTCTTTGTCTCTCTCTTTTTTTTTTTTTTTTTCCAGACAGACTCTTGCTCTGTTGCCAGGCGCCAGGCTGGAGTGCAGTCGCGCGATCTCGGCTCACTGCAACCTCTACTTCCCGGGTTCAAGCAATTCTCCTGCCTCAGCCTCCTGAGTAGCTGGGACCACAGGCGTGCACCACCACACCCAGCTAATTTTTCTATTTTTTAGTAGAGACAGGGTTTCACCATGGTCTTGATCTCTTGACCTCATGATCTGCCCGCCTCGGCTTCCCAAAGTGCTGGGATTACAGGCGTGAGCCACTGAGGTCACATTTTCTAATACCTGGAGGTCTCTGAGTCACTCTGTGTGTAAGGCAAATTTAGTCGGTTATCAATCAAAGTGATCAGTCCTTGGGGAGAGGAGCATGGTTGTCCTGAATGAGCGGGCAACATGGAGAGCTGCTCAATTTGTACAAGTTCACAGCCTGAATCTGCATCACGGACCAGCTTGCAGAAGCACCCGTTTTGGTTGCTCATATAACTGAATGTGGCCATGCTCAAGAATTCGAAGTGTGTTGAAGAAAAAGCCCTAGGCTGGAAGGAGAAGGTGAGAAGACAGAAGCTTTTTAGGGAGTAGCACCATATTGCAGCAATACTCATAAATCATCTCTTGTAAAAGCAAGTGATTTTTTTAAAAAGGCAATCAAATATTTTTCATTGCCTTGTTATTTGTGGCAAAATCCTTGGAGGCACATCCTTTACATTAATAAAGTTATAATTGATAGGTTTTCCGTCATGCATTAGCAGCTGGCAGGCTCAGAGCATAAATGTAATGTTCAGTCAATGGGTAAAAACCGTTTTTATGTGATTTCCTGGTATAGAATCTTCTATATATTGTTGCCTTTTCTTTTAAAAACTATTATTCTTAACTGCTTTATGGCATACATATTTTTATTACAAGCATTGTTGAATCATTTTTTGGGAGTCAGGGGAATATGGCTTATAAATTACCATGCATTATATAGTCTGAACAAGCATTTGGTAGAGGTTCATTTTATGCAGGGTTTTAGTTCTAAAGTCAACAGGTCATACCAAAATCACATGTAGAAAAAAATTACCCTTGAAAGTCCCTAGGGCAGGAGCCACATGGAACATATCGAGTCTCAGTAGGGTCCCCTAGCTTAGTTTTCCCTCTAGCATTGGAACAGATTGTTATTGATTGGTAGAGAAGCAAATGCAGTGGCTGGTTCTGTTTCGAGGTTCCATTGTCCCAAGGATGATGTCTTTACACACTAGAGTGGCACTCAGGTGACTTTTTTTTCAACAGGAGACACCCATGGAAACATGCTGTTGGGTACACAGGTTTGTCTCTTAGAGTGTGGGTCCCCAACCCCTGGGCCATGGACCAGTACAGGTGTGGCCTGTTGGGAACCAGGCCACACAGCAGGAGATGGACAGCAGGCAGGATGTGCATGACCACCTGAGCTCTGCCTTCCGTCCAATCAGCTGCTGCTTTAGATTCTCATAGGAGAGTGAACCCTGTTATGAACTGCACCTGCGAGGGATCTAGGTTGCATGCTCCTTATGAGAATCTAATGCCTGATGATCTGAGGGAGACATTTCATCCTGTAAACCATTCCCCCTACCCCGGTCTGTGGAAAATTTGTCTTCCACGAAACGGGTCTCTAATGCCAAAAAAGTTGGGGACTGACGCCTTATAGCCCTTCAGACTCTTTTGCTGGGAGGTTGGGTGGCATCTTTTTAAAAAATCGATGTAAGATTCACATAACATAAAATGAACCGTTTATAGTGGGCAAGTCAGTGGCATTTAGTACATTCACAGTGTTGTGCAACCATCATTTCTATCTAGTTCCTAAACATCTCCATCATCCCAAAGGGAACCCTGTACCCGCTAGGTAGCCCCTCCTCTTTCCTTCCTCCTTCCATCCCTGGTGGCCATGAATCTGCTTTCTGTTTCTGTAGATTTACTGATCTTGAATATCTCATGTAAATGGAATCATACAGCATGTGAACTTTCATGTCTGGCTTTGTTTACCTAGTGTGATGTTTTTGAGGTTCATCCCCATTGTAGCGTGAATCAGTACGTCATTCCTTCTGTAGGCAGAAGAATATTCCACTTTATGGATGGACCACATTTGGCTTACCCATTCACTTGGGTTGTTTCTGCATTTTGGCTATTATGAGTAATGCTGCCATGACATTTGTGTATAAGTATTTGAACACCTGTTTCCAATGCTCTGGGCATAAGCCATAAATGTAGGAGTAAATTACTAGGTAATGTGAGTCTGTTGAACTTTTTAGGGTACCACTAAACTGTTTTCTACAGTGGCTGCACCATTTTACATCTCCACTGGAAATACATGAGGGTTTCCATTTTTGACCTCCTCAGCTGTGTGGCTTAATTGTCCTCTCCTAAGTTCAACCCCACTGTTTTGGTAGAAAAGAGTTCCCTTTGGGGCTGCCTGTGTTCTGATTTTACTGACCGATATGATACAAATATAAATTTGACCATGCTTCTTTCCCACTAGTAAGTTGGAGTATGCGTTGCAGATACTTCTAAGTTGATGAAGTATGATTATTGAGAGGAGCCTTATTTTATTTTAAGTTCTGGGGTACATGTGGAGGATGTGCAGGTTTGTTACATATGTAAACATGTGCCATGGTGGTTTGCTGCACCTATCAACTCATCACCCAGGTATTAAGCCCAGTGTACATTAGCTATTTGTCCTGATGTTCTCCCTTCCCTTGCACCAACCCCCAACAGACCCCAGTGTGTTGTTCCCCTCCCTGTGTCCATGTGTTCTCATTGTTCAGCCCCCCCTTATAAGTGAGAACATGCGGTGTTTGGTTTTTCTGTTCCTGTGTTAGTTTGCTGAGGATAATGGCTTCCCACTCCATCCATGTCCCTGCAAAGGACATGATCTCATTCATTTTTATGGCTGCATAGTATTCCATGGTGTATAAGTACCACATTTTCTTTATGTGGCCTATCATTGATGGGCATTTGGGTTGGTTCCATGTCTTTCCTATTGCGAATAGTGCTGCATGAACATACACATGCATGTATGTTTATAATAGAATTATTTATATTTATTTGGGTATATACCCAGTAATCGGATTGCTGGGTCAAATGGTATTTCTGGTTCTAGGTCTTTGAGTAATCATCACACTGTCTTCCACAATGGTTGAACTAATTTACACTCCCACCAACAGTGTAAAAGCGTTCATATTTCTCTGCAGCCTCGCCAGCATCTGTTGTTTCTTGACTTTTTAATAATTGCCATTCTGACGGATATGAGATGGTATCTCATTGTGGTTTTAATTTGCATTTCTCTAATGATCAGTGATGATGAGCTTTTTTGCATATGTTTGTTGGCCACATAAATGTCTTCTTTTGAAAAGTGTCTGTTGATGTTCTTTGCCCACTTTTTAATTTTTTTTTTCTTATACATTTGTTTAAGTTTCTTTTAGATTCTGGATATCAGACTTGTGTCAAATGGATAGACTGCAAAAATTTCCTCCCATTCTGCAGGTTTCTGTTTGCCCTATGATAGTTTCTTTTGCTGTGCAGAAGCTGAGAGAAGCCTCATTTAAAAGTTGAATGTAAATGTCACAAACTCGCCTGAGGATCTGCTTCATGCCTTATATTTTTCCACTTGAGCTTGTCTCTAACCTGTGTTAGGAACACAGTTTTTATATGGCACCATGTGCTTCCCTGCAGTTGCATTACTGACATATGTGCAATACTGAAATATCAAATAGATCAGTAATAGCATGTATCAGTCATGGTTAGAGCAAGTTTCTGAAAATAGAAGGGAACTGAGATTTGGAGTTACTCTCCAGCCTCCCCCAGCAACCCCCTCCCCACCACCCACTGGGAAACCAGAAGCAATTGTTTTAGTGCCAATCCCTTTATCAGCATAATATTTCACATTCAAATTGCCCTTTACAACTTGAAAAGTATATTTATATGAATTATCTCACTTACATTGCCAAGAATACTTAGAAAGGCTAAATAATTTTCCCCAAATTATGTCTGGTCAGTGTTAGGATAGGCTTCAAGCCCAGGTTCTCCCAATAGTTCCTCCACACCTTGAGTGACTTAGCTGACTGCTCTGGGCCTTGACCTCAAGGGGCGGGCTGGAGTGGGGGCACAGCGACCGTCAGGACCCTGGACAGCAGCAGCGACCGTCAGGACCCTGGACAGCAGCAACCACTGGCCTTCCATCCTGGGTTTCTCCCTCTCTCCTTAGCTCAGGCTCCCTCTCCAGGCTTCCCACCACGGCTTTTCTTCCCTTTCCTCCTTCACGTTACTCTCCCATCCCTGCCTTTAGGCTAGAACCACCTACGACGCCTTTTCAGAAAGAAAAAATATTACCAAGCACACGCCAGTGTTGACTTAGATTATTTTTATTATACGTTATTATAATTGATAATTATATCTTTCTTATATAATATTATTCTACCAGACTTGCATATTATAACTACATAGTCTACGTTTGAGCATAATATGGTTATGTATTTATAATTCATAATGTAATTACTTGTGTCCAGGGATAAAACTGGCTATAAAATTTTTACGGCTTTTCTAAACCATAAGGCCAAAATGAATTAGCAGATCAAAGAGAAACAACTTCAAGAGGCCAATAAAATTCAAAACCCAAACTCACTGTGACTTAATGTGTCATATGATATTTTACTTAAATCACATTTCCTCTTATAAGTAAAGTTAACGCCATCGTACAGTTGGCGAGAAGTCAATTCAATTCCTCCCACTGATCTCTTTCAAACTCTTGCAAAATCTTTGCTGCCTGACCCTGCAGAAGTCACCTGGCTTTCATCGAGCACAAAAGCCCCATTGAAGTTAGCCTTCCTCGTTTTTCATCTCGGGACAGTTGATACGGCAATTCTCAGGCTGGCGCAGCAGGGCCACAAACCCAAATGCAGATGTTGGCCTTTGGTCCTGAATAGAGTACAAAATTATTCCTTTATATATTCTTTGAGATTTCATGGAAGCAAAAATACCAGAAAATACTTTTGTAGGCCCCCAAGACTGTGTCTGCAGCCCCCAGTGCAAGGGAAGATGCCCCAGTCCTTCCAGAACCCCCCACCTCTGCCAACTGGAGGCGTTTCTGAACGTTGCTCTGGTCTTCGGGACCCAGGGAGCAGCTGGATGATGGTCTTCCTAAGGAGAATCAGAGGTGAATTGGGCGGGGAGCAGGGGGTCTCAAACCCGAGAGCCGCACTGCCTGGGCTTGAGTCCTACCCCTCCACGTGCTTGGGGGAGGCTGCTCGCTCAGTTACTTAACCTCCTTGCACCCGAGTTTCTTCTCTGACAAGCAGGATAGCAAGTGTGTCTGCCACATGGCAGTGCTGGGAGGACCGATGAGATTTCAGAAAGAAGAGGAGGAAAGCAAAGAGCTTATGTTGGTTCTTGGCTCAGAGTAGAAGCCCGGGGAATCAAAGCTGCCACATCATCCAGCACGAGCCCCCTGGGTCGTCTCCCCGACACGATCTCATTCCCAAGTGCCCCCTGCTTATCTCTGCTGCCCTCGAAGTGTGCCCATCTGTGACCTCTAATCCCCCTATGAACGTTACCACCCTCAGCATTGACCAGGCTCCCTGGAGGGTCACTGTTCCTGACAGCTACCCACTCCCCACTTGTCTGTGGGAGGAAGGTGGAGTCACTGACTCTGCCACTGCCCCCAGGGCCTTCTGTCTCCACCTTCCTTGGTCATCCATGTGCCGAGAGGCTCAAATAATGACCTCGTCTCTCTGCGCCTCTTCTTGCTCAGCGCTCTACAAAAGCATCTCCTCCCTCGTCCTCTTCATCTCCCACTCATTGATGTTGCCCTCTGCTTATCCCATCACCAGAACCTCTCCTGGAGGTCACGGAGATGTCTGTGATGCTGCATCCATGAGACGCCGTGCCATCCTCATCCTGCTTGGCTTCTGGGCAGCAGCTGACCTGCCAGCCCCCGCTCTCCAGGCTCCGGTCACTCAGCTTCTAAGACGGCCCAGGGCTGGCTTCCCGTTGCTTCTGCCCTGCACTCTACAGGATCTGCTCAGGCCCATTTGTGATGCTTGTGCTTCTCCCAGCTCTGTCTTCTGCTCCTTAATCTTGCTGAGAGCTCCTCCCCTCCCATGACTCAACGTGGCGTCTGTATCAGTGCAACTTTCACCTGAGTCTGGGCCAGGTTCTCCTTCCTGAGCTCTAGGCCGCATGGGAAACTGTCTCCTGATCATTCCCACTGGGCCTCATGTGGGGTCTCACACTCACCAGGCCCCAGCACCACCGAATGTGGCCCATCTCTTAAACACACACTTTCTCCCTCCTCCCTGCATCTGTAGCCCCAAGCCAGAATGTGACGCCTTCTTCTCTCATCACCAAGCCATGCTGTTCCACCTGCTTTAATAATTCCTGGACCCGCCTTCTTTCTGCTGCCATCATCTCAGTTCTGGCCACGGCACTTGTTCCCTAAACGAGTGTAAATTGGTCTCTTTGGCTTCGGCCTGACCCTCTTCAATCCCTTTACCATCCAGATGGTGTTTCTCAAGTGCAGATTTTTAAAAATTATTTTATTTAAATACCTTTGACAGCTCCTGCATTTCATTTTATATAAAGTACAAACTCCTCACTGAAGCCCGCAAAGTCCTCACTGCCCAACCTTTTTTGCCGCTCCATGCCTGCCACCCCCAGCACCCGTCCAGCCAGAGCCCAGCTGCCTGTAGCTCTCTCCACGTCATGTGTTCTCTCCACTGTGGGGCTGGTCACATGCGAGGCATGTCCCCTGCTGGGCTCTGCTTGAGGCCACCGGGAACCCAGCCTGGTTCATGCCTCTGGAACCACAGGTAGAGGACAAAGAAGAGCAGAGAAAGAGCTGCTGTATTCTTGGGAGGCTGCATTGCATTTACACAAGAATTAATTGCATTGATGCGATGGGAAAGATGTGCTGGGTTAAATAACATGTGCGCTCTCTCACTGAGGTGCTTCCCTATCCAAATCCTCCCCTACTCCGGAGCAGCATCCATCCCAGGGCTGGAGTGCCATCCCAGCACCTGCAGGAAGCGTCTTTACTTTGAGGCCAATGGAGCAGAGGCCTCGAGAAAGCGTCTCACTGGGGCCTGTTCCATGTGGCCAGTAGACTGGGTGTTTATGGTTTTGAATCCTGTACTGCGAATGGCAGGTCCTGGGAGCCAGAAGCCTTGCTGTGTCTTTCACGTGTTTCTTACGTGTTTGTGCTGGGTGGACCCTCTTACCTCTGAGGCCAGACTCGTGCCAGGAGAGACTGAGAATTCCTCTCGCTTCTCCCCATAGCAGCCCGCGTTCCTGCCACCCCCACATGGAACACCCTGCGCCGTCTGCTGCACCCACAAGCCTAGGGGTGGGGCTATTCCTCACCCCTCATTCTGGGCCCCCTGCCGAGCCCGGTACAGGCACCTACACACTCAGTGGTGGTGGTAGAGAGATTAGTGAAATAAATAAAATTGACAAGTTATCGAAAGAACCTGCTTTTTCCTTTCTCATGTCAGTTTCTCCCCCAGAGAGGTGGCCACCTTGTCCATTGAAATGGGGGTTTAACCGGAGCTCCTGACGGGGAAGTTGGTGTATTCGAAAGTCCCAGTTTCTTCCCGGACAAGCCCTCGAGCTGCCTCGGGTGACTCTGGGAAGGCTCCTGTCCACACCTCACTGCTTTAGCAGGGGCCATGCACTAGCTCAGGCTGCCATAGCGATATCCCACAGACTGGGCAGCTTAAATCACAGAACTCTCCTTTCTTATAGTCTTGGAGGCCGGAAGTCCAAGACCGAGGTGCTGGCCGATTCGGTGCCTGGTGCGAGCTGCTGCTTGACTTGCAGATGGCTGTTTCCCACTGTGTCCTTACGTGGCCAGGTGGTGGGTGGGGGGACAGAGAGCTGGAGGGAGAGAACCCCCTTCCCCCCACAGAAATAGAGACAGAGAGGCAGAGAAGCAGACATAGAGAGACATAGAGGCAGAGAGAGAGAGGCAGAGTGAGACTGGGAGACACAGAAGGAGAAGCAGAGAAACATATGTGGAGACAGAGAGAGACAGAGAGGCAGAGAGACACAGAGACAGAGGCAGAAAAGTGAGCAGAGAGACAGACAGTGAGACAGAAAGACAGTGACAGAGGCAGAAAGAAACTGAAACAGGCGGAGTGAGACAGAGAGAGACCAAGATCGTCCTCCTCTTTGGAAGCCCCCGACCCCACCAGGTTAGGATCTCATGACCTCATTTAACCTTCAGTACCTCCTAGGAGCCCTGTCTCTAAATACAGTCACCCTAGGGGCCAGGGCTTCAAGGTAAGAATTTGGAGAGATGCGATTCAGTCCACAGCAGGCGGGAGGTGGCCTCAGGCACCGTGGGGCATCCTCTGTGGAAACTCACCTGCTCTTCCTCTCCCTGTACACAGGGACTCCACGCATGCCCTCCCCCCGGCGCTCCCTGCACGTCCCCTCACCCCACATGCACTTGGACTCTGTGCAGGTCTGGCTGTTTTGACACAATGCCCCTACCTTTAAGTTGAATTCCACCTGCAGACACATTTGTTTTGGGAGGGAGTCCATGGTGCGCCTGTTTTGAATTAGTAGCTGCCGTATCCAAACAGGGATGTTTTGGATGGAAACCCAGCATTGCAGCTCCTAAAGACACAGAGAGCTGTCTGGGCTGGTTCCCGTCCCCACGCGGCCCCCATGGGAGGGACAGGGTCGCAGCTGCCCTCTAGGAGCGTGGCCTGGGCCGGCCGGTTGCCGCGTTCCCCAACCTCTAGGACGTCTGGCCCTGTCCGTGGTGTGCTGTGCGCCGCTCCCAGTGGGCGGAGGCGTTTGAGAGGCTTGCTTGGTGCTTTTCCGCCCTCACTCATCCTCCTTAGAATTCACTTTTTGCCCATGATTTTGCAACATAGCAGCTAGAAAATAAAATAAAGGCATTCCTGTTTAACGTGTTAGTGGATAGCAATGGATTAAACTCTGTCCTTAACTAGCACGTTCTGTAGCTGCCCTGGGAGGGGGATTTCAGCGACACGTGGCGCTAGGAGTCCTCAAACCAACCCCCGGACGCTCTGGCAGGCGTGAGTGGAAGTAAGGAAGTGTGCTTCCTATCCATGGCTGCAGACAATAAATTCCACAGATGGTGTGTTTTGATTCTTACAGGGTAGGCCCTATCTCCAGAGGGCATCCATGGGCTGGGAACCCTCACCCCTCTTGTGTGTGGCCTTAACCTCGAGGGATCGGAGACAGAAAGGATTTTGGTCGCAATGCTTACGTGTCCTTCCCTGGAAAAGAAAGCCATTCCATTTCTGAAGAAGTAGAGAGATCTGGAAGCTGGGTTTTCTCTTACGATTGTTATTTCAGGTCACGAAGCTGAGACGGGGGTGGTTCCTACAGCTGGAGCTCAGAAAGTACCCCCGCCAGGGTCTCAGCAGTGTGGGAGTCACCACTCCCTGTCACTAGGCAGCGGGTGTGAGTCGTCACACTCGACTACTGGGCACTCAGATGTGGTCAGTACTCAACAGCGTCAAAACTCCATGACAGGGGACCCAGCGAGGGTGTCGGTTACACTGCAGCGTGGAACTGCACGTACTTTTTTGTGATCTGAGGCACCCACGTGCTGGTGCCTCCCCCCAGGCTGTAGAAAACCCTGTTACTCAGACAGAGTGTCAGATTATATTAGTCCACCCCCTGCCCCGTCTTCCTCCTCTTCCTCTTCCTCCTCCTGGGGATTGTCATGGCTGGTGCCACCACGCTGGCTGCTGGGGACTCTCGTTTTGTCGTGTTGCGATTCCAGGCCCACATTTCAGAGCCCTTCTGGTCTCAAGCGTGCAACCAGCACATAGTGATCTGCATTTTGCTTGGTGGCATTTCTTCAGTGGTGCTGATTAATTCAGGGAGGCTTGATTTCATTGGGGTACTACCCACTTCTTTGGGGGGACGGCTTTAGTAGTGCACAGGGTCAGTTAGGAGGCCTTCCAGAGTAAGTCACCTTGCTGTTCGGCATCTTCACAGGATCAGAAAGGTGAGCAGAAGCCTCCGAATTTCCCTCCAAGGCCTGCAAACACATGCATGTCAGAGTGGTATCTGTGCCCACCACCACAGGGGGCAGTGGGGACCAACGCTGGCTTTCCTGCCTAGCTGCATGTGGAACCACGGGTCCCCGTGCCTACCTCTGGGCTCCTTCAGGGTAAACAAGCATGGACAATGTGAGATGCTTGTGATCTGGCGAAGTCTCACAGTTGGTGGAGGCTCAGGCTGGTACCTTTGCCATTTTCTTTGTGCCTGTACCTGGCTGTCTTTGTCACTGAGTGGGTTTCTTTTACCATCAAGGAAGGAAGGGCTATGGCACTTGGCTAAGTCTTTTGTGATTCTTGAAGTGTGGGGTTGGGGGGGGGTCATTAGTTTCAAGACAATGTTGCTTTTCAGTAGCTCTCCCTGTGACTGGCTGCTTTTAGCAGGCTGTGTCCAGTATGGTAAGTGGTACCTGACTTCAGTGCCTGTTCACACTTGGACCAATTTGGGAAGCTACATTGGAAAGAGATGAAGCTGTTTCTCTCCCTTTGCATGGGGTTATCATGGATTAAGATCCTGAGCTTTTTTCCTGGGAAGATTGATTTCATTTCGGGAGGTTAAGCAGCTGACCTTGAATCACTGAGATGGAATATAAGTAAAATAAATAGATGTAAGCATTTCTACAACCACCAGAAAATTGGGTGAAAGACCAGCCTTGTTTCTCTTCCCTGTGCTCCTTTCTTACAGTTCACTTTTCCTGAATGAGTTGCAGAGAGAGGCGGATGGTGTGAACCAGGTGGCTGTTTGGTGGCAGAACATAGAAGAGGCAGGCAGCCATTGCAGTGCCTTTGGGAGGGAAGGGGCTGCTTGTTTGAGCCTTCACCCTGTGCAGTAAGATGTGCTCAGTGTTCTGTGAGATTGATGTCCTTGAATCCTCACAACATCTGCTAGGGTGACAGCTTTTATATCCTTAAGTCACAGAGAATGCAGGGATGCCACGCAGCTTGTCCAAGGTCCCATTTGGAAGGGCTCCAGTTTATGTTTAGGCAATTTGACCTCAGAACTCATAATCTAACCCCTATGTCAAATGTCTCTTGTTCTCAAATTCTCTGAGCTGTTGCTGCCTTAGTTTACCTTGGGGCATGTCAGCCTCTGAGGTCGGCAGCCAGGTGTTTTGATTAGGACACCCATCCCATCCTCTAAGACCTCCAGGGATTCCCGTATGTGGGATATGCCAAAGAATCTACAGTTCTCTCAAGAAACCAATGTGGGACTACATGATGATGTGCTTTACTTGAGAAAGGCAATAATCAATGTTACGCCATCCAGACCATCTCGGAAGAGAGAAGGGAATGGCTCCGTTATCAGTCACTTTCCCATAGGTTGGGAGATCATTGCTTCCCAGAACAAAGCACCACAGTCTTTTACGTTTGGGTTCCTTTGCTGTGTTCTATGTTGTGAAAATGTAGGTGCCAGGCAGTAGCAGAGCTCATTTTGACTGTGGCTAAGAGGAAGGGAAGGTTGACTGAAAAATGGAAGCTGAAAATAGCCAGGAGGAGCCTCGCTCCTCATGTGAAGTGTTGAAACCACGTGATTCCCTGCTGCTTTTCTACTGTGAGTGCGAATGGAGCCTAGACTCTGAGCACTCGAAATTCTGTAATGGAGATGAACCAGATCAATTCAAGGGAGTGTCCCGCTCGCATTAATTCATTTACAGTGTGATCAGAGAACAAACTCGAACAATCTGGGGAAAAAGAGAAGTTCTCAGCCTGACAGCTGGTAGCTGGTGTGGTTCCAGCGGCCTTCCACTGTGACTCATTGATTATCCCTCTGCTTCTCTTTTGACCTTTTGTAATGGATATCATTCCTTCTCTTAGGATTCTCAGCTTACTTATTGAAGTCCTTTTTAGATTGCTTTATTATTTTTATTTCCTCTGGAGTAAATTTATCCTGATTATTAATTTTGCGGGATTTCTTTAGTAGGGTTAGTTTTCTTTATGTGTTCTACAATTATTCTTTTCAGACTCATCTTGAATGAGAGATTTTTATTTCTATTTCTGCGCTCACTTTCCCCGCCCTACCTATTTGTAGTTACTGTATCACACCTTAGGTGCTCCCAGTCTTGATTTAGATTTTATTATTGGCAGCTCAGAGTTCCTGTGCCATAGTGATATTCGAGAGTAAGACAAGTCCTAAAAATGAGCCTAAAATAGGGTCTCCTCCCTCTCGCCTCTCTAGGTGCATCACCTCATAGAAGCTATAGCTCTAGGCAGAGGTGACAGATTATTTTTAGCTTTCTCTGTGGGCTTAACTGTTGCCTCAGATCGTGTGGTGGCCTTAGTTCAGGTCTCCTGTCTTATGTGGAATACACTGAATCTTGGATATCCTGAAAAAGTTGGACTCTTAGTTCTCCCTGCCTGTATCTGGACTCTGAATCCACAGGGTTCCAGGAGTTCCACTCACCATGTTCTGTTCTAGCCATCTAGTCCTTAGAAAGTGTATGTTATTTTTGAGTGGCTAAATCTTGCTAAACTTTCTCTATCTCTGTTCATTGTGGCTATATGTTTGGAGCAGTGTCCATGGGGAAAGGGATGGGTCAAAGCTTAACTCCAATTGGTGAGAAGTTCTGTTGCTTTTTTAGGACACAGACACCAAGTGATTAATATATAGTATTTTATTATGTCTAATCATCATAAAATGTAACATCATTGCATTTTGTAGATTAGGAAACTTACAGTTTGGAAAAAAGAGAAATCAGTACCAGCTCATACACAGCTTATGGATTGCAGGATCAGTGCCCAACCTGGGTTTCATTTCCAAATCGGAGCTCCTAACCCCTGCCCTCTACCAAGTCTCTAAACACTGGGGCACCATCTCACACATCCTTTCCTTTTGTCCTAGGGAAATGAACTGAAGGATGCCACCCAGGGAGAGCATCGCCTGAGATCCCATCATGCAGGCCTTCCCACAAGGGCCCGGCAGCCTGACAAGGTAACGGATAACACCATCCACAGACCATCTGGGGCCCTAGAGGAGGGGGCTGGGCCAGGGAGGAACAACTGGAAAGGGGCAGGGAGGAATCAGTGAATGCCAGTGTGAGGGTGGCCTGAGAGCCTGAGCCAGGTTTCACTCCCCTCTTCACATGACCAGCACATGAGGCACCCAATGATGTCTCATCCACTGTCTGCTGGTTATCTCTGCTTGGAAGTCTATTAGGCACCTGTATCTTTAACAACAAGGCAGAATGAACCCACTGGTGCCCACTCTCCCAAACCACTTTCTCCCCAGTGAATGGTGTGGCCCCATGCCGGGGGCCTCCTGGGCGCTGCTCTTTCTTCATCTGAATCAAACTCTCTGCTTGAGTCTGTTTTCTGTTGCTTATAACAGAATACCTGAAACTTGGTACTTTAAAAAGAAAAGGAATCTATTTCTTAAGCTATAGAGGCTGAGAATCTAAGGGTGAGGGGCTGCATCTGGTGAGGACCTTCTTGCTGATGGGGGCTCTGCAGGGTTCCAAGGTGGTGCAGTGCATCCTGTGGCGAGGGGGCTGGGTGTGCTCACAGACCAGCTCAGGGCTCCCTTCTTCTTATTAAGCCAACAGTTCCACTCCCCTGATAACCCACTGGTCTGTTAAACCATTAATCCCCTAATCCATGAATGGACTCATCCATTCGTGAGGGCAGAGCCCTCATGATCCAGTCGCCTCTTGAAGGCCCCACCTCTCAGTACTGCCCTGTTGGGGATTAAGTTTCCCACACATGAAATTAGGGGGATGCATTCAAACCGTGGAGCACAGCCGCCAGCCACGTCAGCACCACACATGCCCCAGCGGCCCTCCCCTCCTCTCTGCTGTGGGTCCTCCCTCGTCTCCTCTGGGGGTCCTCCCTCGTCTCCGCTGTGGGTCCTCCCTCGTCTCCGCTGTGGGTCCTCCCTCGTCTCCGCTGTGGGTTCCCCCTCGTCTCCGCTGTGCGTCCCCCCTCCTCTCCGTTGTGCGTCCCCCCTCCTCTCCATTGTGCGTCCCCCCTCCTCTCCGCTGTGGGTCCCCCTTCCTCTCCGCTGTGGTCCCCCCTCCTCTCTGCTGTGGTCCTCCCTCGTCTCCGCTGTGGGTCCTCCCGCGTCTCCGCTGTGGGTCCTCCCTCCCCTCCTCTGTGGTCCTCCCTCCTCTCCGCTGTGGTCCTCTTTTCTCTCCCAGATGCCAAAGCCATTTTCTCATTGGCCTGTCTGGCTCCCTTGTCACACTGTGGTTCTTTCCCTGTGGTAACTGGAGTGATCTTGTGATGCTGCTGGATCACGCAGTCCTCTGACCCTTCCAGTGCCTTCCATAAATAAAGCTGAGGCTTCTCCCTGTGGCCGCCATCCTGTCCACCTTGCTGCCTCCTGTCCACCTCTGACTGAATTTTGTTCCTCGGATCCCTAAGCTCGTGGGCACAGTGGCTCATGCCTGTAATCCCAACACTTTGAGAGGCTGAGGCAGGTGGACCACCTGAGGTCAGAAGTTCGAGACTAGCCTGGCTAACATGGCAAAACCCCATCTCTACTAAAAATACAAAAATAAGCTGAGCATGGTAGCACGTGCCTGTAATCCCAACTACTTGGGAGGCTGAGGCAGGAGGATCACTTGAACCTGGGAGGTGGAGGTTGCTGTGAGCCGAGATCATGCCATTGCACTCCAGCCTGGTTAACATATTTAAAATATGTATAAAAAAAAAAAAAAAAAAAAAAAAAAAAAAAAAAAATTGAAAAGGAGGATCTCAAATAGATATATCTACATGTTACAAATTTATAGTAGCCAAAAGGTGGAAATAACCCACATTTCCACTGAAGGATGAGTGAATAAACAATATGTGGCATGTGTGTGCAATGGAATATTATTATTATTGACCCTTGGAAAGGAAACTCTAATGCTGCAGCATGGATGAACCTTGGGGACATTTTTCTAAGTGAATAAGCAAGTCCCAAAGGGCAGACACTGTTTGATTACACTTATATGAGGTTCCTGGAGTCGTCTGATCCACAGAGATGAAGAGTGGAATGGAGGAGCCGGGGCTGGGTGGAGGGGCATAGGTGGGTGGTGTTTCATGAGGACAGAGTTTGAGCTGGGGGAGAGGAAGAGCGTTCTGGAGATGGGCGGTGGTGATTGTAAAACAATGCTAATGTCCTTAATGCCACTGAGGTACCTGCAAGTGAAATAGTTAAGATGGTAAATTTTATGTAATGTGTATTTTACCACAATTTTTCTTAAGAAGGTGTGTTTTAATATATCCTGACTCTCCAATTAGTATGCTTTCCCCATTTTTCCACCAGCCCTCCCATTCCAAACCTACACTTTCAGGAAAGGCTGATAAAGTCACTCACGCTGAGGTCTGAATGTATCATAAGGCTTAGTGACTTTCTTAGGCCAGGAGTATTTTTCTTCAGACAGGAGCAAAAATGTAAAAGGATGAGGCTGTTTCCGGCCTCCAGTGCAGGCTGACGACAGGGCTGGTGGGGAACTGAGCATGGGGAGGTTGGATCCCAGGACGGCTTTCTTCCTTAGACTAAAATAGCTGCATGTACTCATGTTCCGCTGCTGAGCTGGGCTCCTGCACCTGGAGAGGCAATGCCAAGTGTGGGGGAGGGTGGGGTGGGGCTGGAGCGGAGCCCTGCGGGCATTTGACCAGGCCATCAGGGGCTGGCGGAGGTGAGGTCCCAGTGCTTAGCCCTCACAGCAGAGGCAGTGGGCTCCTTTCCTGGCTGGTTGGTGGTGCAGCTGCTCCTGTAGGATTCAAACCGCTTTGTTTGCTTGAGTTTTGAAATTTCTCCCCCTGCTGTCTTCTCAGCTTGGCCTTTTAAACAAGGCTGCAAGGCACAGGAAATGAGCTGGTCTTTGCTTCTGCTTCGCAGGGGTGTCTGAGGGAGCCCAGCGGCTCACCCGCGTGGACAGGAAGAGCAGTGCCTTGTGAGAGGTGGCAGGGGTGCCCCCAGGTCCGTCCTGCAGCTTGCCTGCTTTGCAGAGCATTGCTTTCCGTCAAAGTGCCTGGGCTGGCTACCTGCATGGCAGGCACTGACAGAGTGGCAGTCCCCAGAGACTGTCTCTTGGGCCCAGCGTCTTTGCTGTCCATGGTAGCTGGGGAGGCTGAAAGGGTGGGGTGAATTTGTGCTGATGGAAGCACTCAGCTGTCCCTCCAGACTCTTGGGTAGGCCTGTCAGCGCAAACCTGCAGAAACACCAGGGCCCTTCTGGGTCCCTGGAGACACTTGGGGATCAGCAATTCCTGTATCTGATTCTTGCTTGGAATTGCAAACTGCTTTTCGGTAGCCCTGATTAAGAGATGGAAATTAATTATCAGAGCTCTTAATTATGAATGCAAAGAGATTGCATTGTCAGCATTTTCCCTGTGCAGAAATGTTTGGTTCTTAGGTGCAAACTGTGGTATTGGGCTGTCTGGAGTATTGGATTCTCTTAGGCAGGCAGCCTTGTGGAAGGAAACCAAGGATCTGGGATCTAAGACAGTGCAGAGAATGTGCGTGATGCCTCTAAAGCCTGCAAACCCAACCTTGTGTTGATTTCAGAAAAATAATTCAAATTTCTTCTCTGCTTGGGTTAGAAGGGGCCTGTGAAGCTTCCTCCTCCCCGTCCTGGTCCTGCAGCAGGTCTGAGGGTCAAGGTTTTCGCCACGTTGAATATCTGATGCCAAATATTTCAAGCCTCTCTTCCACCTGGTGGTAGAGAATCTGTTGCTGCCACAAGAATCTGCATTTCAAAACAGAAATGAGTGCAGTGTGTGGATCGAAGTGAAGAAGAGTGCACTCTTTTTTGTTCTTTAATTGTCCTTTAAGTTCTGGGGCATGTGTGCAGATCTTACAGGATTGCTGGGACAGCTCACTCTTACAAAATGTTTTTAGAGAATAAAATCCAGTCCAGCGTCGGGATCGGATGCTGGAGTTATTAACGTGCTGTTGTGTTTCTGTGCGGTGAGCACATCTTGGAGAATCGCTCAAACCCTGTTAGGACCTGACATTCTGGAGCTGGCTGCTAGTAGCTCATTAAGTTCATGACCTCTGACCACATGCTGTAGCATGGATCAGAATTTCCTGCAACCTGGGAAATCCTCTTACCTGCCGGCCAGAAGCCCGAGGTTGTAGAAAGACAGGTGCAGCTGGGAAACACTGGTGTGCATGACAGCCGTGCATCTGACTAGCAATTTCCCTCTATAAACATTTTTCTAGTAAGAAAATTATGAAAGTTGGCAAGGATGACACACAGTGATGTTTGGGATTCTCCAGGCTGTTTTTGACAGAAAGGTGAGTGACCAGCTCAGGGTTGCAGCTGAATGTTATTCTCTGAAGAAATCTCGTAAGAGGAAACTGTTCTTCACCTTGCGTTTAATCGGGACAAAGGAAGACTCTTCTGGGCTCCTCACCTCGAACATCTAGGACATGTTTTCCGTGGTCGTGTGTCTTAGTGAAAATCTCCGAGCCTTCTTTGTCACTCCAAATCCACGTTCTTCTTTAGTAGGAGAATGACTTGGCCCTTGAGAACATCTGGGAGACAGTCCTAGCCCAGGAGCAATGGGGCAGGACCCAGGCCAGGTGTGGTGGCCCACGTCTGTCATCCCAGCACTTTGGGAGGCCAAGGTGGGCGGATCACCTGAGGTCAGGAGTTTGAGACCAGCCTGGCCAACATGGAGAAACCCGATCGCTACTAAAAATGCTAAAATTGGCTGGGCATGGTGGAGTGTACCTGTGATCCTAGCTACTCAGGAGGCTGAGGCAGGAGAATCATTTGAACCTGGGAGGAGGCAGAGGTTGCAGTGAGCGGAGATCCTGTCACTGCACTCCAGCCTGGGCCACAGAGCAAGACTCTGTCTCTTTCTCAAAAAAAAGTGATGGACTTGGAGGCAGAGACCTTGATGCAGTGGGGATCCCTGCACCCCTATATTGTGCTCAGCCAGAGGCCGGGCATTTGTCAGCCAAGGGCCTGTCCACCCAGGCCCCTGGCAGGAGCGGAGCTGCAAAGCCCAACCAGGCGGAGAAGAGACTGCCAATGCCCCGGGTGCCGGCATTTGAGTGGCCCACCGGTGGCAATATTTACAGTGTTTTCAATTTAGCGGTGTCAGTCCTCTATCCAGGTGGGATCAGTGGCTGCCAAGTTAGACAACACCCCTTCTCCAGGTTTATCAGCTGGGATCATTCCCAGTTGCACCTCACAGAAGCTGAGCTCGGTGGGTTACATGCCAGGGACGCTGTTATGCTCAAGAAGCCCAGAGGTGGTGACCCGGCCAGAGGCAGCTGCCTGGAGCAGGAGTGAGGGCCCAGGGGCCCCTGTCCAGCTGTGACGTGTGTAGAAGGTGGCTTCCGTGACACTGAGACAGGTGGTATTCCATCTTGAAGGATCGCATCTCCACTGTGGCAGGAGGTTTCCTCATGAAGCTCTGTTTCATGAGAGGTCATCATCCTCCAGAGATTTCTGCTCCAGGGTCATCAGAACCATGTCACACACAGTCTCGGTCTGGTCCCAGCAGAAGAGAGATGGCGCATACCCCAAAAGCAATTGCGGAGGTTGCTAGGCATTCTTAGGGAGGTGCAGGCAGGGTTAGGGGAGTGACTGAAGCCCTGGGGGCCGCACCAGTAGAGGAAGTGACAGACCTTGACTTGAGGGTAGGGAGGGATGGGGGTGCCCGGCTCAGTTCACTGGGGCTTAGGCTTTCCTGGGATAGGTGCCAGTTGCTGGCGTAGAGTGAAAATTGGCCGCATGCTTGCAGTGACGAGCACTGCTGTGTAGCTGACTTCTGCATCGCTTGTCTGTTGCTGCTGTGACAAATCCCCCTTAACACTACATCGTGTCTCACAGCTCTGGAGGTCGTAAGTCCTAACGTCAAGGTGTCAGCAGGGCCGTGTTCTTTCCCAAGGCTCTGGGGGAGAGTTTCCTCTTGCCTTTTTTTGGCTTCCTTCCCCCATCTTCAAAGCCAAGAGCAAAGCATGGTCTGAGCTCTCCCTTTCTCATCTCTGACTCTGCTTTTCCTGATAAAGACTCTGTGATTACAAAGAGCCCACCTGGATAACACAGGTGCTCACTCACTCTCGGGACCCTCCATGCAATCCCATCTTCAGGGTCTCTTCTGCCACAGAAAGTGATATATTTGCAGACTTTAGGAATTAGGATGTGGACATCTTTGTGTGGGGCTGTTATTCAGCCATTATACATCCAGGAAATGAGTCTCTTGGGTTAACCCCCCATCTCCTTGCCCACACACCCTCTCCTCCTTGTTGCTAACCAGGGCCGTGGCCTTCATCATCCTGGTAAACAAAAGGACGATGCTATAGGGAATTTAAAGTCAAATGCAAAGCCACAATGGTGGCATGAGATGAGCTCCATTGAAGAGCAAATATCGGGCAAGGTGCGGTGGCCCACACCTGTAATTCCAGCACTTCAGGAGGCCAAGGTGGGCAAATCATTTGAGGTCAGGAGTTCGAGACCAGCCTGGCCAGTATGGCGAAACCCCGTCTCTACTAAAAATTCAAAAATTAGCTGGGCATGGTGTTGTGCACGTGTAATCCCAGCTAGTTGGGAGGCTGAGGCAGGATAATCCCTTGAACCTGGGAGGTGAAGGTTGCAGTGAGCCGAGATTGTGCCATTGCACTCCAGCCTGGGTGACAGAGCAAGACTCCATCTCAAAAACAGGAAAGAGTAAATGTCATTGGCTTGCCCCCGAGGTCCTCCATGGACTCTGCCTGGACTCTTCACTTTCCTTGGTGAACTTCTATTCTTGTCCTTTCCTTACGAGCATCACCTCAAGGCCAGCAGACCCATTCACTCCCCCTATGTTACTGCCTTCTGTGAAGTCACGGCAGTTCCCACCCTATTTTCCAGTGCAGAAACACAGCTCCATTGTGGGACAAATAGGATTTAGGGGCCAGCTGGACTCTTAACTTCTGGCACCGTTTGTAACGTTCTGATGGGAGAGTGGGTTCTGGTGCTCAGTGGTTTCTTTCCAGGCTCACGCTGGAACGGTGGCCTGTCCGCAGGTTGGAGGTTGCCTGTTCTTGACCAAAGCTGGATGCTGCCCCTTAGTGGGTAATTCCTGACTGTCCAGTGCTCTTGTAAAATGCTGGGTAATAACCACATCTTCATGCTGGATTCTGCACATGGAGCCTGAAACCCAAGTTGGCTTCTCTGTGAAGCATGAGTCTGAATCCGTTCCTCCCCAAACTAGAAACTCCTTGTTTAGGGAGCCTCTGAGCCATCATGTTGCTTCTGGACCGTTAGATGTTTTTTTCTTTGGAGACTTTACCCATCAGGGTGAAAACAGGAAATAGACAGCACTTGCCAGCTTGGAGGATGGAGCAGAGTTTAGAAAAGATACTACTAGCCAAGGTGTGGGTACTGGTGGGTGGGCGGGGCAAGACACCTGCAAAGGGTTTTGGGAGTCTGAGACCAGCAGAGGCCGGGGGCTGTGGCCACATGCTGTAGGCACCGAGAGGCAGGCGTGGGAGAGGCCCTCCCAGTAGAAGGACACTGCTGTGGGTCGCCTGGTTCCATCACTCAGTGGGAGGACTCGCAGGGCCCAGTGCCCAGCTGCCCTCAGGGCTGTGACTTATTACAGCAAAAGGACACAGATCACAGGTGGCAAAGGGAGAGGGCACACAGGAGGAAGCCGTGAGGAGACCAGGTTCAGGCTCTCCAGGTCGTCTCCCAAGAGGAATCCCAAGAATCATACAGGGCGCTTAATGGACCTGCAGCTGCAAGCTGTGATGCGTGTGAACTGTCATCTATCAGGGAAGCCCATTCAGGACTCAGCAACCAGAGTTTTTATGGGGGGCTGGTCACATGGGCACTCTGTCCAGCACATACTGAAATTCCAGACTCCCAGAAGGAAAGGTGTTCAGTGTAAACTGCCTTTTCAAGCGGCCTAGCTATGGTAAGCCATCCTAATCAATTAGGGAATGTAGGAATTCTCCCCAGATCCCACTTCCCAGGCTTCCAGCCAAGCGCCAGGCTCGCCAGCAGCCTTTCTGAGGGGAGCAGCTCAGGGTAACCCCTGCAGGCTGGTAGGGAGGGCTGGGGGCCGGGCATCACGCTGATCCATTGTTTCCCGACCCCGTCTCCCACTAGGTGAGCCTATTAGAAGCCGGATGGTACGAGGAGGGGGTGCAGGCAATGAGAATGGGCCTCTCGGGACACAAAGCGGGATGGATGATGGAGGGGCCAGGTCTGGGAGTGCTGACAGGAGCCGGGGCCACCTTTCCAGGCTTGGAACTTCCCTCAAGTCCCACCATTCCATTCGGTACAAAAGTCTCACTCGACCACTGACTCCCTGCCAGGTGCTGCTCTGGGCTCTGAGATGGGGAATTTACGGGCAAAAGAAAACCCCTGTCCAGGTGGGACTTCGTTCCAGTGAGGAGCAGCCACAGGAAGAAGGCAGACAGCTGCAGAGGACAGTGATGAGCATATGGACCCCAAAGTGTGGCAGGGGGGGAGAGAGGGGGTTGGAGGCGGGGGTGGAGATGAGGGTTTTGTCACCTTGCATGGGTTGGAAAGGCCTGTCTGAGGTGACTCCTAATAAGAAGCCAGACCTGAGCTGACGGGGGCAGGGCGGGGTAGAGACCTGCAGCAATGGAATCAGCAGGTGCAGAGGCCCCAGGATGGGAAGAAGTTCAGCTTGTTTAAGGGACAGGAGGAGGCCAGGGTGTCCCCAGTATGGTGGCAACAGGGTAGCAGATAGATAGGGCTTTTAGACCACCAGGGAGCTTGGATTTTATTCCCATTCCCATGGAAACCACAGGAGGTTTCAAGCAGGCAGAGGCAAGATCCGACAGGTATTTCAGAAAGATGATGCTGGTCGCTGTGTGAGATTGGATTTAGAGGCATTCCAGCGTGACTTCCAAGTCTAATGTTCTTGAAAAGCTAGGATGTAAGAAGTGATGCTTTCTGCAAACCTCCACCCCAGGGTATTGAGGTTCAGAAGTGAGGATGGTTTAATTCGAATAGGTCGTGACACTTTCACCGGGGGCATTTGGATTATTTCTCTAAGTTCATTGCCTGATAACATCATGTTGCAGCAAAATGGCATTAAAACATTCCTTTGAATGAGACCTCTCTATGACCTCTTAATAACAGCTTTCCCATAACTCCGTTCCCATTTGCAAATGCCAAGTGGGTGCCTTCCTTTCTTTTGGTGCCCCAGAAGTTGTCAGTTTAGCACTTGGTACAGAAAGTATTTGAAATAGAAAGGACTTCTGCAGCTGAAAAGCATGACATTATGTTAGTCTGTTATTGAAGCCATAATTCATGTCATAACACTTGGGGAGAGGGAAAAGAAGCTACAAGGCTGTCGTTGGGTTAAAATATGTTTTGTCTCTACAATGAAATGAATGGGAAAGGAACCATGGTGATGTCTTTCATTGACAGCTTCCCCTTACCTGTTTCAAAGAGCAGAGAGACTGAAAATGGCACCTGCCTTCCCAATAAACTTGGCCCTGGGAGTTGTGGCCTGAGAATGGAATTTATGTGGTTTCTGGGTTTATTGGGGAATGCATTCGATTCCATGTGGAATTTCATTGCCATTTTTATTCACTTTTAAGGTGAGGTGGAATTTTTAGACAAGAATTAATATGCGTAGACAATGGGAAAACACTTTTGTATCTGTTAGGGCTTATAGTTATAGGGGACAGACGATGCAAATTGGTATAGGCAAACAAGAAGAATCTATTGGTCCAGGTGACTGAAAAAGAAAAGACAATTAGCTTCAGGCTCAGCTTGATCTAGGTGCTCAGATGAGGCCATGGGGATCCTGCTTTTCTCTCTGCATCTCTCTGTGTTCGTCTCGTTGGCTCTGTTCTCAGATGGGTTCTTCCCTCATGATGGCAAAGTCCACAGCAGTTCCAGCTTTCTGTCCTTAACTCTCCAAGTTCAATGGGCAAAAGGGAGAGTTCTTCCAGGTTCCTATACAAGTGCAAGATCTCATGTCCCCAGAATGCAATTGGGTCATGTGACTTCCCCAACCAATCACTACACCCAGGGCATGGGATTGCACTGATTGGCCATGCCTGTGGCACATTTTCAACCCTGAACCAATCATGGAGGCTGTGGTAGAGGTGGGAGGGAGGAAGGCAGAGGTCATCTCCTGATTGGCCAGCCCTTGGTCATGCGGAGTCACCCCTAGTAGGACTGGACCCAGTCCATGATGGAGAATGAGGGAGGGAAGGATTTTCTAAGAGGAAATTGAAGATTTTGCTCCTAAAGAGGAAGCAATGGATGCCAGCTGGGGACAGATGCCTGCTCCAGCTCTTAGGCATGTTGTGATAGCCTCCTTGTCTCCATCCCTTCCACTTGCAGGTGAAGGCAGAGTATGTGCATCTCAACCACCCACTCACCCTTGTGACCAGAGCACGCGATTTGGCTGTGAAGGAGAACCACCAGCTCCAAGCCAAGCTGGAGAACCTAGAACAGGTCCTGAAGGTAGGCTGGCTTTCTGCATTTGGGAGCACTTCTGCCGTTTGTGAGGTCGGAGTGAGGAAAGAGGGCTGCAGGACCCCACAGCAGAAGGTACTCAAAACTCCTTTGGAAGCCGTTGTCAACATTCAGGGCTGTTGGGGCCGCTCTTACCCTTTTTGTCATATAAAAATCAATAAATAACACAATTCGAGTGTTTCTGGAAGCAATCCCATAAAGCCAATTATGCATTTCCATTTCTTAGGATGTTAAACACAGCTGAGCTGTGGGGTGGCAGCTCACTGCTCCTGAATGGAAATAGAGTCTGCTTCCGTTAAAGACCAGAGGGGCTACAGTGGGTTTCCAAACTCCAAGAATTTTAAGCTGCCCCTCAGATGTTTAATGACCTCTGTTATAGAGAATAGCTAAACCAGAACGTTGCTCTATCAGGGTACAGGTAACTGGATATTCCTCACGCATTCCTGATGAGCTGAGATCTCCTTCAATGTTTAGCTGGTGGCTTGATTGGCTATTGATGCCACTGAGTTAAGCTGAATGAATTTATTTTTCACCAAGTGTTAAAATTTTATTGGATTCTCATTTTGGGAAACATTTTTTACAAAAATAAAAAAATAATCATCTCCAGTTCTGTGATCCAGTATGTATATTACTGGGATCATTTGCGTTTCACAATTACAGAAAACAGGGTTAGGCTGTACCCGCAAATACTCTTTAAATCAAGAAGTGATTTTACCTCCATATGTAGCCTCTTTGGGGAAGTGTTTGGAGCTCTGATGGGAGCATCTGGGTGGTTGCCAGGGATGATGGCGGGGAGTGGAGGAGGTAGGGGGGAAGTGGATGAGGTAGGGAGGAGGTGGAGGGGGTGGGGAGAGAGTGGAGGGAATGGAGGAAGTGGAGGGGATGTGGGGTAGTGGACGGGGTGGGAGGGGAATGGAGGGGACAGGAGGGGAGTGAAGGGGGTGGGAAGGGAGTGGAGGGTGTGTGGGGGCGTGGAGGGGGTGGGGCGGAGTGGAGGGGGTTGGAAGGGATGGAGGAGCTTGGGGCGGATGGAGGAGGTTGGGGGGAGTGGAGGGGATGGGGGATGGGAGATGGGGATGAGGGGATGAGACCCCTAAGGGGTATGAGATTCTTTTTGGAGTGATGAAAATGTTCTCAAGTTAGATGGTGATAATGGCTGCAAGACTTTGTGAATGTACCAGCACCGTGCCATTGCACACCAAAACAGTGAGCTTTATGGCATGTGGATTCCCTCTCGATTAGAAAACAATGATTACATCTCAATTAGCAAAGAAAGGTGCCCTATTCTCTGACTACCAACCTAGCATGTGAACCAAGCTGGTCCTGCAGTTCTCAGAAAGCTGACTATCCCGCTTCTCACTGTGTGCTCTAAGTTTTCAGGACGTAACTCTCAAGAGGAGGTGCTACCACGTAATTCTTTAAGCAGCTGCCTCGGTTACTGACCCTGTGAGTTTTCTGAGGGCGCACACCATGATTTATCCAACCTTCTGCCTTTAGTGCCTGGGACACATATTCAGGGCTTAGCGAATTTAATGGAGGATGTGCCGTGAATCCCTTGGTGGAAGGAGCTTAGCTGAGAGTCTCCTGGATTAAAAAAAACATGAAAGATGGTTCTCAGCAGGGCAACTTCCCCCCAGGGGACATTTGGCAATGACCGAGGACACTTTTGATTGATGTGAGTGGGGAAGGGGAGGCCAGGGTTGTAAAACCCTCGACCACGCACGTGTATCGGTCTCCTACAGCAGATGGTCACCTGTTCCCACATGTCAGTGGTACTGAGGCTCAGAAACTTTGTATCTGTTTCTTATCACTGCTGTAGCAAATGACCCCACAGAGTCTCAGTGGCTTAAAGCAACACAGATGTATTCTGTTACAGTTCTGGAGGTCAGAAGTCCAAGATGAGCCTCACAGGTCTATGGTCTGGAGTCGGGAGGGCTGCGTGCCTTTCTGAGCTTTCGGGAGAATTCGTTCCTTGCCTTTCCAGCTGCAAGGGCTGCTCAGGGCCCGGTACTCCACCTTCAAAGCCAGCAATACAGCATCTTCCCTCCTGTCTGACCTCGCACCCTTTGAGTTCGTGGCGTTTTTTTCTTTTGTTGTCAGTGATGTGAGTGGAATTGGAACCTCAACGCAGTTTCAATCAACCTGATTTGTTGAGAGCCAAAAGGATTCTGCCAGGATCAGAGACCCATCCTGGGAGGATGTAAGGGGTGCAGGATTCCCAGCTCAGCGTACCTGAAGCCACACTGGCCCGATGGCCAGCTCACAGCCCCTCTCCTTTGCCTGCATGGAGCAAAGATGCTGAAGTGCCAGTCTGGTGATGAGCTTGGTGACTGGGCCACCAAATCACACCCAACCACTGAGTTTTACTGAATTGCACACAGGATATAGTTTTCCTTCCAGATATAAAAGTTTTTAGTGAAATAGATAAAACTGAAATTGGGGCTGAATGTTTCCTGAAACAATTATGTGAAAATAATACTGAAACTGACCAGACCACCCTTCCCCACCCCCAGCACGGATCATGCAGTGATATTTAACTTGATTTGAGTCCCTTTTGATTTTCGTACTTTAAAAAAATGGTAATGTTGACTTTATTATCTGTGAATGTGTTTTTACTATGCTTCTTTCCAAGGATATGGTCTAATTACCAAAATCATTAAATGCAATAAAGTGATATGGAAGGAAGAAGAATGTTTGCATAAGAGATGGGAGAACTAAAAGATGTCAGCTTGCAGGTTGAACACAGTTACTCCAAGGTTCTCATTTGGCTCCAAGTTTCCAGGGAGGCTGGACATAAAAGAAAATGTGAGCAATTGCCTAATTCTCACTCCTTAGGAGAAGAGAGCTCACAGCTTCCCCAGCAGAACAAAGCATGGAGTGCGGGACATGGCTTTCTTACTCAGAATGTTATGTTAGCGGATACAGAAAATACAAAAAAACTGTGGTCAGGAACGTTTTCATAGCAACAGAGGAGCAATTCTCCCGTCTCTTTCCTTGGAGATTCTTTCGAGAAGAAGAGCTAATGGCATGTGGAGTTTCTGTCTTTCTTGCATCATTAGCAAGGAGAACTGGGGAGGAACGCTAAAGCTAGATTGCCCCACATATGGGAAGAACCCAAGAAGAGTTCCTTTTCTTGTCTTTTTTTTTTTTTTTTTTTTTTTGAGATGGAGTCTCTGTTGCCTAGGCTGGAGTACAGTAGCGCAATCTCAACTCACTGCAACCTCCCCCTCCTGGGTTCAAGAGATTCTCCTGCCTCAGCCTCCTGAGTAGCTGGGATTACAGGCACCTACCACCACACCAGGCGAATTTTTTTTGGTATGTTTAGTAGAGATGGGGTTTCACCATGTTGGCCAGGCAGGTTTCAAACTCTTGACCTCAAGTGATCTGCCTGCCTTGGCCTCCCAAAGTGCTGGGATTGCAGGCATGAGCCACCATGCCCAGCTGAGTTCTTTTTGATGGGACTTGTACAAGAGAAAAGGTGGTATTCCTGAGCCATTCATTCCTGGTCTGTGGAATTTGAAATACCAAGATGGAAGAGCAATGGAGTCTGAACCAAGTGGGATGGTCTAACGGGACTCTGCCAGCATGCCCACCCTGTCCTTTGGGAAACTGCCCTGTCTCCAGCATCCCTACCAAGGGAAAGGGATACTTGGGCACATCTTAACAGGGATCTATATAGTGAGATGCACCTGGCATCCTGGGCCCAGCCTGCTTATTGCCTGACTATTCGTTCATTCGCAAGGGTTGATTGAGTGCTATGTACCAGGCACTGTTGCAGGTACCAGGGGTATAGCAGTTAGCAAAACAGACCTCGACATTCAACTCCCGGTGAAGAAAAAGTCAATTGCGTATGATATAATTCAGGCAGTCATAAGTGCTTTGCAGAAAAGTAAATTGGGTAAAGGAGCAGGAAGTGATATGGTAGCACTTTAAAGAGTGGTCCAGGAGGCTTCCCTAGACATATATGTTGAGCAGAGGGTGGGGGGAGCCCTGTCAGCATTCAGGGAGGAGCGTTCCAGGCAGAGGGGAGTGCAGAGGGCCTGGGGTGTGTGGATGTTTGACATACCCATGGAGAAGAAGGTGGGCCGGACGGTGAATGGCGGCAGGGGCTGGGGAATAAAAAATGAAACCCACATTGGGAATAAATTGGCCAGAGTCTTATGGGCTAAGGTAGAATTCCAAGAATTGTAGAACTGTCCCAATAAGGCCGCATAACAAATTGTCCCAAAGCCTGGGGCTTGAAGCAGTCACAGTCTGTCATTGCTCCCAAGCCTCTGGTTGGCTGCATGGAGTATCTCAGCTTGACTGGACCAGACAGAACAGCTCCTCCGGTCCAGCTGGGGCTCACATACGCCTGGGTGGCCACTGCAGGGTCTGGATTGTTGGGCGGGGCTGACTGCCTTGCTCTCCCCTCCTCCATCAGGAGAGATAGGGCTTCTGGCCAGGGCACAGTTGGGGCATGGAGGCAGAGGCACAGAAGACCTCGCGAGGCGCTGGCTTGAATGGAGCAAGGCATTGCTCGAATTCTGTTGGCCAAAGCCAGGCTCAAGGTCTGCCTGGTTTCAGGGGAGGGGGAAGGTAACTCTGTCTCCATCTATGAGGAGCCAAGAAGTCGCATTAGCGGGAATGTAGATGTGGTGCAGGGCAGGGAGCCCCCGAATCAGGGCTTAGGCTGGGAGGGTTCTTGGCTTTGCGCAGGGAAGAATTCAAGGGCAAGCCAGTGGTGGTGGACAGCAGCTTTTACTGAAGCAGCGGGAACAGCAGCAGCAGAGGCCCTGCTCCCTGTAGACCAAGGCTGCCTCACAGGCTGTGCGCCCAGAACAGCAGCTCAGAGGCAGCTCCGCGGTCATATTTATACCCACTTTAATTACATGCAAATTAAGGGGCAGGTTATGTAGAAAATTATTGGAAAAGGGTGGTAACTTCTGGATGGCCTGGTCATTGCCATGCAAAGGGGCGGTAACTTCTGGGTGTTGCCATGGCGATGGTAAACTGACGTGCACTGTGGGTGTGCCTTATGGGAAGGTGCTTCTGCCTGGGACCTGTTTCAGCAAGTCCTGTTTGGTCCAGTGTCCGAGCCCCATCTCTTACCCTCCTACCTCAGACGCAAGAAGCGACTGGCATAGTTTTGTCATCAGTTTACGTCGGATGCTGCTGGAATTGAGAGAGGATGTGTGTCTGGTTTTGGTTTGTAGAGGGTCACTCCAGTGGCCAAACAGGAAAAATCAGGAGTGGAAGCAGGGACCCCACTCGGAGCCAGGTCCTGATGCGATCTGGTGGGGGCTTCCACTGAGGCAGGGTGGGGAGAGCGCACGGGCTCTGGGTGTGTCTTCAAGGTCGAATCAACAGGGTTTGCCGATGGATTGGATGTGGAGTGTGAGAGGTGGGAAGGAGCCGGGATGTGAGTTTTGGGGGCAGCAATGGTGTCACCCGCTCTGGCAGGGAAAGCTAGAGATGTGCAGTTTGGGGTCAGGGCGTCACCACGTGTGAGAGATGGAGCACGACATGACCTCTGGATCCTCAGTGGGGGAGAACTCCAGGGCCTCCCCACTGACCCACAGGAAGCTGACACTGTGCAGTGATTGGTAAGTGGTGGGAGTGACTCGCTTGGGTGAAAGTGTGGCGCCCGGGCACTGTCACCGTGGCTGTCATCCCCAATCCTGTGGCCCCTGTTGTCTCACTTCGCACCTGACGCGGTGTGTGTCTTCCACATCCTGAAGTGACTGGGGGACAAGAGGGAACGTGCGGCCTGTGAATTAAGACTGCCCGTCCTGTGCTAATGGGGTAATTACAGCTGTGGAGCTGTGCCAGTGTGCATTCAGGGTCTGTCTGAACTGATAATTACCCCATTGGTCACATTCATATACTGGCATTTTTGTTTCCAAATATCACTGATGTGCTGCCTGTCTTAATAGTGATCATTCAATTTAGCTAAAGACAGCGTGCCTGGCTTCCTGCAGCCTGTGATTGGTTATGCACAGCAAGGATTCACCAACACATGGTTTTTTGTTTTTTTTTTTTTTTTTTTTTTTTGAGATGGAGTCTTGCTCTGTCACCCAGGCTGGAGTGCAGCGGCGAGATCTCAGCTCACTGCAACCTCTGCCTCCCGGGTTCAAACAATTCTCCTGCCTCAGCCTCCTGAGTAGCTGAGATTATAGGCGCCCACTGCCACGCCCAGCTAATTTTTGTATTTTTAGTAGAGATGGAGTTTCACCATGTTGGTCAAGCTGGTCTCAATCTCCTGACCTTGTGATCCACCTGCCTTGGCCTCCCAAAAGGATTACAGGCGTGAGCCACCGTACCCAGCCCACATGGTTCTTTTCAGAGCCCTTTTTGATTGTATTATGGGAGCCGCTTCCAAGTAATTTTCACTTGAAGAGTCAGAAATATGATTTTAAAGGGAAATAGATTTGTTCACCTCGGGCACTGGCTTCTTGAAGAATTTCAAAGCTTACAGTGCTTGCCCTGATTAAAACCTATATAACAAGCCTGCACATGTGCCCCGAACCTAAAATAAAAGTTAAAAAAAGAGAAAAATCCAATGGAACCCACACCTAAAAGCTTGCTCATTCATTCGGGAAATATTTATTTAGCAACTACTTTGCAGCGAATTCGTTCTAGTTTCTGGAAAAAGTGATCTAAATCCATGCCCTTCGTTCTGGTAGAGAGTTGATAAGTTAATGCACAGGTCAGGTGGAGGAAGTGAGAAGGGATGAGGAGTGATGGTAATAGAAGAGCTGGTTTAATTGAGTGGCTGCGGAAGATCTCACTGTTGGTGAGGTGTTTGAACAGAGACGTGGATGAAGTCAGGGAGGGAGCAGTGCAGAAGTGCAGAGACCCTGGGGAGGACAGCAGGTGGCTGCTGTGTCTGAGGAGTGTGGAGAAGCCCAAGGTGCAGGAGGAGAATGAACATGGGGAAAGAGTGAGAAGAGTTCAGATGAGGCAGATGATTTGGAGCAGATCCCTTAAAGCTCTTGAAGGCCAAGGTAAGGACTTTGGGTTTTTTTCTTCCTGAGTGATGTAAGAAGCTATGGCAGGGTTTTCAACCGTAGAATGACGTGATCTAATCTGAATTTTTTTGTTTTTGGAAGGCAAAGGGTTTATTGGGGAATAACACCTGTGAAAGGAAAAAAGAGAAAGCAGAATAAGGGAAGGGGAGTTGCCAGACAATGATACAGATTTGACAGGTCTCTGTCAGCCCAGTGGGCATCTCTGGAGTGTGTGAGAGGAGCCCGTGTTAGGCAGAAATGGATAGGCCTTTGTACCACAGTTTTGCTCAGTCGTTGGCTGGGGCCACCTGAAAAGACCTGCACCTCAGCTGGAGTTGAGGCAAATCTGAGTGAGTTAACAGTTGAAGGCTGTCAGCAAACCACACTCTTCACAGCTGGGCAGTGAGTCCTTTCTTGAAGGAGGAATCTAAGCAGCCTGTCTGTATGTCTAGCACACCATCCTAGCATCCAGAATAGGTAGTCTTCTTGTAAGAGGTTCAGAGTTCTCTTCCTACATGGGGTAGGAGCAGAGATGAAAGCAGAATCCTTTTTCCTCTTTTGTAGTTTGATATTTTCATCACAATATGAGGGTTCCTTGCAGGTAAGAAAATCAAGAATCTCAGTGATGCCCACCTCCAGGTCTACTCAATACCATTCAGCAAGTACTTATCTACCTGTGGCCCCAGGTTACCCAGGGCACCTCTTGGTCTCTCTCAATAGTACATCATTCAGTGGAGAGGGGTGAGTCCAGTTACCCTGACACCCCAGTTTTGGGGATGGGGAGAGAGTTTGGCAGCGGGAAGAACAATCCTGTCTTGGATCTTGGATTCTTGAGGGAAAGGGTCAAGGAGCCCCCAAAGATAAAGATTATTCATGTTACAGTTTTGCCACAGGTTGGACTTAATTTTAAAAACAAGAGAATTTTGCTTCATACTATCATTATGAGGTTTTGATGCAGTTATCCATGTAAAGAGCTTGGGACGCTGCCTAGCACAGTGTTCAATTAATGGAGGCTAATCGTATTATTTCATTGTGACCAACTTACTCATTCAACAGCTATTGTAGGCCTGTATGTCCAAGCACTGAAAATGCACTATTGATCAAAATAGCTACAATCCTTGCCCTCACTGGGCTTCTACAGCGTCTATTTACTTGTTTTGAGACAGTCTCACCCAGTTGCCAGGCTGGAGTACAGCGGCTCATTGCAGCCTCCACCTCTCAGGCTCAAGTGATTCTCCTGCCTCAGCCTCCCAAGTAGCTGGGATTACAGGTGCATGCCACTATGCCCAGCTAATTTTTGTATTTTCAGCAGAGATGGGGGGTTCACCATGTTGGCCAGGGTGGTCTCTATCTCTTGACCTCATGATCTGCCCGCCTCGGCCTCCCAAAGTGCTATGATTACAGGCGCGAGTCACCGCGCCCAGCCATGTGCAGTGGCACGGTCACAGCTCACTGCAGCCTTGACCTCCTGGGCTCTGTAACCTGAATTTTTAAGGGATTATATTTGCAACTCTGCAGAGACATAGTATGCAAGAGGAGATGCAGGGAGACCCATACAGAGGTACACCAGGTACCTATTGCTGTATCACAAAGTGCCCTGATATGGTTTGGCTCTTTGTCCGCACCCAACGCCAAATTGTAATTCTCAATAATAGGGAAGGGACCTGGTCGGCGGGGGTGGTGGGGGGTGATTGGATCTCGGGGGCAGATTTCAGTGAGTGAGTCCTCACAAGATCTGTCGGTTTAAAAGTGTGTAGCACCTCCCGCTTCACACTCTTTCCTGTCGCCATGTGAAGGTGCGCCTGCATTTCTTTTACCTTTTGTCATAATTGTAAGTCTCCTGAGGCTTCCCCAGCCGTGCCTCCTGTACAGCCTTAGGAACTGTGAGTCAGTTAAACCTCTGTTCTTCATAAATTACCCAGTCTTAGGTATGTCTTTATAGCAGTGTGAGAAGGGACGAATGCAGCCCCACAATTCAGTGGCTGAGATGAGTGATTTATGTTGATGTCTCATGGATGTGTGAGTTGATTGGGCTTAGCTACATGGGGGTCTCACCTGGGGCCTCCACTTGGGTAGTTATACTCAGATGGCAACTTAAGTTGCAGTCATCTGCAGCCTTGGCTGGCTCTTTGCTTGCATGTTGTCCTCTCCTAGGATGGCTGGAAGAGAAGGGCAGGCCAGACATTTCTCTCCTCATGTGACCTCTCCACAGGCTAGCTTGGGCTTCCTCACAGCATGGTGGACTCGGCGTGGTCAGAATTCCTCCACAGTGGCTGAGTTCCCCAAGAGCGAAGACCTCACGAACCCTAAGCAAAAGCTATAAGGCTTCTTATGGCTCTGCTTTGAAAGTCCCTTCTGCCAGGTCCTCCTGGATGGAAGATGGTTATAGGTCTGGATTCAAGGTGAGGGGATGCCACGAGGGCATGAGTAGTGGCGTGTGAGGTCCGTTGTGGAGAAGTGGTATTCTTGGGGACCAGCTGCACAGAAGCTTTTGAAATCACCTAGGTGAGTGATGGTAGTGGCTCAGACAAGAGTAGTGGATTCGATCAGAACTGTCAGGTTCTGGAGATATTTTGAAGGTGGAGATGACAGGATGCTGACAGAGTGACTTTGGCTTAAGTAAGGAAGAAGAGCTGAAGATGAGTCGAAGGCCTTGTAGTCTGAACAAGATTAAGAAGAAAGTGGCATTGATGACATGCAGAGGACTCAGGGGTGTGTGTTGGGGGGACCAGAGGAGGTAGGAGGAAGCCAAGAGCTTGGTGCAGGACCGGCATGGGATACCCACTCAGCAGCCAAAGGAGAAGTCGTGGGCAGGAAGATGTCCCCTTCTGGAGTTTAGGGAGCCACATGGCTGGAGACAGGAATTTAGGAGTTCTCAGATTAGAGCTGGTGTTTAAAGGTATGTGTCTGGAGAGACTGTAGATACAGAAGGGAAGTGGCAGTGAGGGGTTTACTTCTGTTCTGAAAGCTGACACCGTTTGGGTCAGGGCCTGTGTGATCTGGCCATGGCTGCCTCTGCAACCTCATCCTCCACCGTCCTCCTCCTCCTCCTCACCCGGCACGTGGGCTCCTTTCACTTCTCCCAGCAGATGTGTCCCACCCACGTCAGTGCCTTGGTGCCTGCTGTGTCCGCTGTCCAGATTGCATTTGTCCCGTTACCTTCCAGGAGATGAGAAGCTCAGGAGTCCTAGAGTGGGCCTGCCCTCTCTTCCAGCCATCCCTGCTGAGGACAGAATGCAGGCGAAGAGCCAGCCAAGCCTGCACATAACTCCAGCTGAAGTTGCCATCTGAGCACACCTGCTCGGAGACCCCAAGTGAGAGCCATGTGGCTCAGCCCAGTCACTCACAAAGCCATGAGATGCCATGTCTTTTCCTGCTTATCAGCATATCCCTATTGCCCATCCTGGCAGAAAGAAACCATGCCATCCACGTCTGGGGACGGAATGAGTGAGTGACAGACAGGCTGTTCTTACGTCTGCGTGGTGAAGCTGGTCACTGCTAAGCCACCTGCTCACAATATCTGTCACCTTCACCACAGGTCGTTGTACCCAAGACTGTGGATCCCCTCAAGCCCATGCTCACCCTGCAGCCACAGCCACCCTGTTAAACCTGAAATCCAGTCATGCCCCTCTTCTGTGTAACACCTGCCAATTGCTGTGTGTCGCTCAGGGATAAAGACCTGAACTACCGCAGGACCCTGCACTCTCTGGCCCCACCTACTCCAGCCAGGACTCTTCCTGTGACCGCTTCTGCCCTGTACCCGCACACCCTGGCTGCCTTCATCTTTCTGGAATATGCTCACTTATTTCCACTCCAGGGAATTTGCACGGTTTTTTTTTTGTCGTTGTTTAAAATCTGGAATGCTGTTTCCCTCAGCACTTTGTATTTCTGATTCCTGGTTTATTGGGTCTCAGGTTCCCCTTGCTTTCCTGATCATCTGGTCTGAAGGACCCAAGGCCCCGTTGCTGGCCCCTTGCACATCCTGGGTTCTGCTTCTTCAGCACTCTCATCTCCTCTGCTTGACCTGTCTGCCTGCGTATTTGTCTTCCCCACCAAAATGTAACCTCCTCAAGAGAGACTTTGTTCTAGTGCCCAGCACCAAGTCTGGCGTATAGTAGGCACTCGATCAGTTCTGATTGATTGATGAATTAGTAACTGAGTGAGTGCATGAACGAGTGAGGGGTCGAGAGACTGCCTGGCCGAGCCCCCTGGCACTGCAGACACTTACCGCCTTCATGGAGAATGATTGAGCAGCCAGTCGGGGTGCTCCTCTGCAGAGGTTACTGTCAGGGTGCTCTTCTGTAGAGGTTGCTTCTTGGGGGCTCACAGGTGCTTCTGGAAAGTCACCTCTCCAGATCAATCTGCAGTTTCTTTCTGGAATAGACGGAGACTCTGCAAGGGGAATAAACACTGGAGGGTCTGTGATTTCCGGCATCTCTGCAGCCCGGGCTGGTGTCGGACGGAGATCTCCCCACCCCACACTCCGCGTTGCATTTAACCACAGCCCAGTCCTTGCTTAGGTCCTGGCACAGGGGTCTGATCAGAACACTCGGCGCTCCTCTGAAGCAGGATCCCTGGCAGAAGTGAGCGCCTTGTGATAAAATGAATGAAATGCTTTTTATTCTCCAGCTTCTCAGATTCAAGTATAAAACACATTGGGCTTTCTTACTCCCTGCAAAAAAAAAAAAAAAAAAGCCGCATTTGTTTTTCATTTGAGTTCCTACTGCCTGATACTGAAGATGTTCTGGGTGCTCAGCCTCTCCGCAGCTCCTGGGTAAAGGGGCCACAGCCTCTGGTGCTTCCCTCACAGCAACGGCCAGCGCGCAGCTCGCCAGCCCCTTCTCCCATGGCCCATGAGACGGTTCTGCTTGTCAGGTGCGGTGGAGTGACAGCTGCTCTTATTTTAGGACAGCGTTAGAGTCCTGGCAGGGAAGAAGGGCACACTCACAAAGTTTAACTTCAGAGAGCTCAGTCTAGAAGCAGTGAGCAGCAGGGCTGGCGGAACCACCAGAGGCTTTGAGCAGGACCAGCAGGTGCGGAGCCCGGAGCAGAAGCCAGGCGAGAAGCTTCTGGACGGAGGGCTGGGTTGAATCGGACTCCCCACAGTCACGTTCACCCAGAACCGGGGGGCAGGACCTTGTTTGGAAATAGGGTGTGTGCAGATGTCACCTGGGAAGGTGTTGCCACAAACATCAGGGAGGGCCCTCGCCCAGTGACAGGCTTTGTAACAGAAAGGAGGGGAGTTTGGATAGAGACACAGATGCTCACGCGTGGACGGAGGCAGAGATCGGAGCCATGTAATCACAAGCCAGGGAGTGCCCCAGGGCCTGCCCTGGAGCCTTTGGGGGGCACACGGCCCCGCCCACCCATCTTCTGAGGATGTCCGGCCTCCAGGGTGTGAGCGGATGGGTCGCTGTTGTTAGAAGCCCCAAGTTTGTGGCCCTTTGCTGCTGCGGCCTCGCGGACTCACAGGGTGAGAAGCAGGGCCGGTCAGGGGAGCCAGATGCACACCCCAGTCTCTCTCTCCTCGGCTCAGTGACGGCGACACACTCATGGCCTGGGCAGACCGCCGGGGAGAGGACAGGTGTCCCAACATGCGGAGAAGTGAGTGGTCCTGCTCGGTTCCTCTGGTTGGCCTGCAGCTAACAGAAAGTTGTGCCTGGAGGAGGCCATCATGGGCAGGAAACCACCATGTGGTCACTTTCTTGGGACTGGCTCTGCCCGGTGCCATAGCTGCTGGGAGCTGGTCACAGAAGGGGTGCCAGGTGATGGGGATGTGGCCTTTCATGAGGCGCCACTGTGCTGGTGTCCCATGCACTGACACATCCTTCATTCAGCAAGTGGATGGAGCCTCACCCCTCACGGCCTCCTCTACCCCAGAGCTATGGAGCCTCACCCCTCTCGGCCTCCTCTACCCCAGAGCTACGGAGCCTCACCCCTCATGGCCTCCTCTACCCCAGAGCTATGGAGCCTCACCCCTCTCGGCCTCCTCTACCCCAGAGCTATGGAGCCTCACCCCTCATGGCCTCCTCTACCCCAGAGCTGCTCAGCAGGGCTTCTGAGACTAGAGTGAGGACAGTGAGATGGTGTATTAGTCTGTTGTCACGCTGGTAATAAAGATATACCCAAGACTGGATAATTTATACAGGAAAGAAGTTTAACGGACTCACCCTTCCACATGACTGGGGAGACCTCACAGTCATGGCGGAAGGTGGAAGGCATGTATCACATGGTGGCAGGCAAGATAAGATAATGAGAATCAAGGGAAAGGGGTTTCCCCTTATTAAACCATCAGATCTCGTGCGATGTACTCACTACCACGAGAACAGTATGGGGGAAACCGCCCCCAGGATTCAATTATCTCCGACCGGGTCCCTCCTACAACATGTGGGAATTATGGGAACTACCATGCAAGAGGAGACTGGGGTGGAGCATAGCCAAGCCATATCAGATGGCTACAGGCATGCCCGTACCCTCCGGCGTGGTCTACAGTCCTTTGCAGTTTCGGGCCAATAAGTCAGTGGCAGAGTCATCACTCACCCTAGGGGACATTCCTGTTGATTTCAGTAGCATGACCTAAGTCAAAGACTTTGTGCTTTTAGTTAGACCACTCTGGATTTAAATTTGAATTTGATCATTAACTAGTTGTTTACATGTGATCAAGCTAATTAATTTCTGAGAACCGTGGTATCCTCCCATCTTTAAAGTACCCATAAAGTACCTTTCTAGGTGTAAGGGTTAAAAGCATAGAATGTGCCCAGTGAGCTAACACAGTGGCTGGTGTGAGAGAGGACAGTGATCAAGAATAGCTAATACCGTGAGCAGTTTCACTGATATGCACCCTCAATGGACTCTGCTAAAATAGACAGAAGGATAGCCAGGTACCATGCCCGATGCTTGGAGTAAACTGAGGACCAGGCCCAAGCTTATTTCTGTTTTCATGAAACTCCCCTTCTCCTGGGGCAGGAGGAGCACAGAAAAACATCAGGTCATCTAGCCAGTAGATAAGAATTTCAGAGGTGGAGGAAGACGGTGATGAGCCAGGGTGACGAGAGGGAGAAGGGAGTGGCAGGGGACGCTGCATATGTTGGTTAGGAGTGATGTTTCAGCTGAAGCCCACGTGATCACAATGGCCTGGCCAAGCAAGGTCCCCCTGGGAAATCTCATGGGGGCAAGAGGAGAAAACAGGGGCAGTGCCCAGGCGGGAGCCACCGGGGCATGTGCCATCACAGCTGAGGGCACGGCCCGGGGTGGGTGTCCAGAGGCATGAATCCAGGCAGATAGGGAGCAAGTGAGGCAGTCCCCCTCATTTTAGGGGATGCAGAGGGTCAGCTATGTTCCCCCAAATGCTGCCCATGTCTTAAATCTCTGTACTTGTGAATGTGACCTTATTTGGAAATGAGTCTTTGCAGGTGTCATCAAGTTAGAATAAGGTCATGCTGGAGGAGGGCAGGTCCTAAACCCAAGGACTGTTGTTCTTCTAAGGAGAAGAGACAGAGGCACCCAAGGAGATGGAGTGAGGTGTCTTCTGGCCAGAGATCACCAAGCATCACCAGCCACGCCAGCAGCTGCAGCAGGGCTTGGGGTGGTTTCTCCCACAGAGCTCCAGGAGGAGTTGGCCCTGGTGACACCTGGGTTTCAGTCATCCGCCCTCCAGAGCTGTGAGAGGACACTTTACATTGTCTTAAGCACAAGTGCCAGTCATGATACTTTGTGACACAGCAGTCAGGAGCGCACCCCTTTCCCACACATGGCCAGTGCTCTGGACAGCAGGGAAGGGGGCATGTCCTGAGTAGCCAGCACACAGGGCTGGAGTGTGGGGTCCCGGAGGCCTCCATGGGTTACCTGACTCCTACTTTGCACTTTCTTTTCTTTTCTTTTTCTTTCTTTTCTTTTCTTTTTTTTTTTTTTTTTTTTTTAATAGTGAGACAGAGTCTTACTCAGGCTGCAGTGCAGTGGCGCAATCTTGGCTCACTGCAAACTCTGCCTTCCAGAGTCGAGTGATTCTCCTCCTCAGCCTTCCCAATAGCTGGGATTACAGGCACTTGTCACCATGCCCAACTACTTTTGTATTTTTAAGTAGAGATGGGGTTTCACCATGTTGGGCAGGCTGGTCTCAAACTCCTGACCTCAAGTGATCCACCCGCCTCGGCCTCCCAAAGTGTGGAGATGACAAACGTGAGCCACCACACCCGGCCCTACTTGGCACTTTCAAAAGCATGTTTGCATCCACCGTCTTACCGCGAGACTGTGTGGAGGCAGCGGCAGAGCAGTGCGGGGGGAGCCGCGGTGGCGGGAGGCGCCGACCTCCAGGCTTGACAGGCTTGTTGGGGTCTGGAGGCAGCTCCAGGAGGGCCAGGGCAGAGCCTGGCTTTCTGAACAGCTCTGTCCCTGTCCCCAAGCAGTGATACAGAGTGAGCACTCTATCCCAGACTGTGGGATGTACTCACAGGGGGCTGAGTCATCTCCATGAGCCTCGGTTTACCCGTTTGTCACGAGCTTATATTTTTCTATCCTCACCAGATCAATGCTTGTCTTGCCCACTGGGATGTCAGCTCCACACAAGCCGGGACCTCTCAGCTTCGTGTCCACTGTGTCTCCACGCCTGTCGGGGCACCTGGACTAGCTGATGCTCAGGAAACCCTGGACAGAGGAGAGAAACAGAAAGGGCGGCTATCTGGGTAGAGGTAACAGGCTGCACCGGCTGTTTTCCTCCTCTTAGGCTCTTTCCTATACATATATGACACTTCAAAGAAAACGGAGAACACTGTGCTGGGTTTTCAGTTACGTAACATGTAAGAATTCTACTTGGAGTGGCAAGTTTTAATTCTGAACGGATTATTTAGATTTAAATATGTCTGTTGAGTTCCCTGGGGCAGCCTCTAAGAGTGAATAAAAACATATAGAACAGCACTGCGTGGAGACATTGCAATTAAGAACCAGGCCAGGCGAGGTGGCTCACACCTGTGACGCAGCACTCTGGGAGGCCTGAGGTCCAGAGGTTGAGACCAGCCTGCCCAACATGGTGAAACTCCATTTCTACTAAAAATACAAAAATTAGCTGGGCGTGGTGGTACACGCCTGTAATCCCAGCTACTTGGGAGGCTGAGGCAGGAGAATTGCTTGAACCCAGGAGGTGATTGTTCCATCGCACTCCAACCTGGGCAACAGAGTGAGATTCCATCTCAAAAAAAAAAAAAAAAAATCGAAAACCAAAAGAAGGCAGAAAAGAAATTGTCAAATAATGACAACGTGAGGGAGCGAACACAAGCCAGTCATAAAGTGGCAGACCTGAATAAAACTTGGCGATATTCACATGGAGCATCAGTCCTGTGCTGGTCAGTTTTGTTTTGTTTCGTTTTTGAGACGGGATCTCACGCTCTCGTCTCACTGCAGCCTCAACCTCCTGGGTTCAAGCCATCCTCTTGCCTGAGCCCCAGCCCCCTGAGTAGCTGGGACTACAGGTGTGCACCACCACACTTAGCTAATTTTTTGTATTTTTAGTAGATATGGTTTTGCCATATTGCCTAGGCTGGCCTCAAACGTTGGGACTCAAGCAGTGCACGCACATTGGCCTCCCAAAGTGCTGGGATTACAGGCGTGAGCCGCCGCACCTGGCATCCCTGCAGATCCCTTTGAAGCTAATATTTAATCTCATTCTTGCAACAGCCTGGGAAAGACGGTATTCTTTGCTGCCGTTCAATATGCGTGGAACCTCAGATTCAGAGAGGTACCTAACTCGCCCCAGGGCACACAGCCTGTACGTGTTGGAAATGGTGTTGAATGCAGGTCCAGCTGATAGGATCCCCTCCATCTGGCTAGCCGAGCCAGGAACCACTGGGCATGAGGGAAGCTGTGCATGAGAAAAATAACCCTCCCAAAGCAGCGTAGGATGAAGGCTGCCGATCCCGCGTCTCTGGGATTCATCAGGGACAGAGGAGAAGGAGGGAGGCTTTAGGATCAAAGACCAATCCAGGTTCAGAAAAATCTCTTAAGTTTTTTTTCAAAGGAACTCGTAACTATCCCGTTTTTCCCAGTTTGAGAAACTAAAATACTTTGACTGAAATAGGCTTCACTGAATTCACACGACTGTTTTCCGTGCTCATTCTCATTCTGAACAATTGTGAACCCTCTGAACAAGTGTGACTTCTGTGGCTGGGCAGAGAGTCGTGATGCCATGAAAACAAACGGCTTCAAAGACCTCGTCTTTCTTGCTTTTGAAGACGTGGGTTCTGTGAGCGCTTGCATTCTTTCCACCAGGTGCTGGGTGAAAGGAAATTGTGTGTGCATAAATGCTTCGTTATTTCTGCCAGGCATAGCAGATCCCGCTAATGTGACATTCAAAGTGTCGCCGTTAACTCCTGTTAGGGGAAATTGCTTTTTCCTTAATTTCTTCGCTCAGGCAGGCGGCATCCACAGCAGAGGACAAGCCCACCTTTGATCTGACGTTGAGGAGATAATTCGGTTTGCTCCAGGTTCGTTCGTCTCGTGTCGCAGCCCAGCTTTCCTTGGGAAAGTGGCACCCTGACATTTGTAGGCAGCTTAAGCGCTGGTGTTAATGTCGACAGGCGGCTATAAATATCGCTGCTTTAAAAATAAATCCTACCACAGGCAGAGCATTTCAGACAGGCATTTTTGGTCATGGTGCATAATCCTGAGTACTTTCCAGATGTGAAGTCTCCCCATGAATGGCAGCGTGTGCCCTGGGAAGGTCTCTGTGCAGGGAAGCGGAAGCCGGGTGTCAGGGCGTGGTGCGATTCTGTCTTTGGGTGGAACCCGGGGTTTTCAGATTCTCTTTGGGAATCCTTGGGCCCTTTGTGCTCCCAGGAACAGAGAGAATCCTAGCTGCTTGTGGAAGTCCTGAGAATGACCGTGTGATTGCCCTCCAGGAGAAATGCAGATGGCTCTGCACCAGGCATGCGACAGAGGCACAATGTGCGCGGTGGCCTGAGAACTCCAGGAGGAAGGAGGCGGAGGGACTTCAGGGCACTGCGGAAAATGTTCTCATGTGTACTGCCTTGCAGAGAGTCCCAGCAGGTATCAGCACATCCCACAGCTGTGAGAGGGGTCCCGGAGGAGGCCTCCTAGACAGCAGAGAGCGGAGACAGTGAAGAGAGTGTGAGCCGGGCTTGCTGGGTGCAAATCCTGGCTTGAGCCTTCATGAGCTAGGCAAGTTACTTAACCTCCCTGGGCCTTGGTTTCCTTCTCTGTAAATGGGAATAAAAATATCACCTGCTTCAAGAGTTGTGCAGATTAAACGGGTGATGTGTGTTCAGTACTTAGCATGACAGTACCTCTAGAACTTAGAAATCCTCGGATGTGCTTAGATGTGTGTGGAGGCTGATGTCTGGAGCCAGGCTGGTCTCAGGCAGGTTGTTTGGGAAAACTGTGCCAGCAGTTTGCATATGGGAAGAACACCATTTTGCCACCAGTTGCGGGTGGTGACCTGTGATGAACACTGATGTGGGTTTTGATTGTTGCCATGCACTGGGCTCAGGAGCTGCTGTGTAGACCGTTTCCCACTTCACTCCCCACCGTCCCACTGAACTCTGAGCACATCTCTCTGTTTTAGGGTGTGACTGAGTTCCAGGATGAGTTTGCACCTGGCCTCTGTTTTAGTTCTGCGGACTGGCTGGCAAGCCGAGGGGTTTACTGCAGCCTTGCTTGGCTGATTCTGTTGCTAAACTCACAGGTCTCAGCCTTCACACCACAGATGCCCTGCAGACGAGGTTATTTTCCTTGAATAAGGTTGTTTGTGGCCAGTGACTTTCGTCACCTTCTTTCCAAGACCTTGGAGAGAAATGGCAACTGGAAATTACTGAGCCTACCTTTGCCCCTGAGACATTATAACTCGTGAGGTCAACTAAGCACTCTATCCCACCCCCATCTCCCTGCACCCCATTTATACTCTTGCTGCTGCTGAGAATGCATCATTTTACTTCTGGAAAGTTCCTTTGGCTCTCTGTATGTTTCTTTTCCCCAAACAGGGAATCGAAGCGGCCCAAAGCTGTCATGATCCACTGGAGATTCCTTTATTTTGAGAGATAAGACTAAAAACTCGTGATGGTTAGTGTATAATATGAGACATTACAGAATTAAGTTTTTTGGCAGCCATAGATGCTGTTGAAAGTGTGTCAGTTAGGCAGGATCATCTGGAATATTGTTGATATAAGCCTGTGTCAAACAGTTTCAAGGAAAAAAGCAGAAAACGTTGGCTTATAAAGTGGGAAATCTGAGTTATAGATGAGGCTTCAGGCACAGAGGAGTCAAGGTACCCAGATGATGTCATCAAGAATATTCTCCTTCATCATTGATCTCTGCTTTCTTCTGTGTTGGTCCAGTTCTCAGGCAGGCTCTCACCAATTTACATGAAAGATGGATGGTGCCCTCGTCTCCCAGCTCGCACCCACCAATTTAGCCACCATTGGAGAGAACACATCTTTCTTCCTCAGCATTCCCAGCAAAACGCTCACAACTGTGATCCATTGATCTTAGCTTTGGGTTCACGCAGCTGTGAGGGTGCAGGTCACATGCAACCCTGGAGTCAGGGTTGGAATTGCTCCCCACAAAACACAAGGGCTGAGGGCAGGGAGAGGGCCTCTCCTGGGGGAGGCTTCGGGGTGCTGCTGCCACATGAGCAGGGAAATTGGCTGGGCAGATAGAAACAGCAGGTGTCCACTACAGATGAGGAAAGCCGTGTGACGAGAGCAGTGGGGGCCGACTGGCTGCGACAGTGAAGTTTGAGCTGGGCCTGGGGGTGGTGGATTTGTGAACATTTGGGTGGAAAGGAGAAGGAGCATCCTAATCCAAACAGGAGGCAGAAGTGAATTCAGTGCTCCCAGGACATGAGAGCTGGCCTTGTGTGGGCGTTGGTGGCCAACCAGTGGGTTCCTTGATAAACCTGAACATGGTGGGGGACATGCAGAGGTCAAGCTTCATGAGAGTCAGTTGCCCATCCATCCATCATCCATCCATCCATCCATCCATCCATCCATCATCCATCCATCCATCCATCCATCATCCATCCATCCATCCATCTATCCATCTATCCATCCATCATCTGTCCATCCATCCATCCATCCATCATCATCATCCATCATCATCATCCATCATCCATCCATCCATCCATCCATCCATCCATCGAGGATCTTCACAGGAACTGTGAAGGGAAGAGAAACAGATCGAAAGATGTCATCGGCTTCTCTTTTACCTTATTTTTAAAGTTTTGAGTATGGAGCTGATGGGTATGTGTCAAAAATGAAACAAAGGTGTTTGTGCCCCAACCCACTTCTAGTCATTTCTCAGCACCCTGGACTTTCAGCCTTTGATGGTTTGGCAAGAAGATTCCCTGGACAGAAGGCTGGGGCCTGGGTCCAATAAGAGTCATCCTGAGCTTCTTTCACCTGCATGGCTTCAAAGCTCATGGAGATTGAGTGTCTGTGCCTCTGCGTCCAGGGAGGAGACAAAATAGATTGATTAAAGTAGCTGTCAGCACAGGAGTGACTGACAGCTGGGACCAGAACAAGCTTTCCTACTTGACAGGAAGCATCAAAACCATTTATTTTTTATAGGAAAATTTCAAGCAAACTAAGGGATAGTAAAGAAAAAAAAGCTAAATTGTAGATAAGTAAACAAAAAAAAATGATCAGACTGTACGTTTTCCTAGACAGATTTATTTTCTGCCTTGTAGGTGGTCAGCAAAATCCACATTTCAGTGGGTTAACTTCCAATTGTTACAGTAAGTCTATGAAGTAGGTTTGAATCTAATTTTAGAAACTCAAGTGAAAGAAACAGAACAACCCCCCCTCAAAATTACTTAATTCATTTTTTTACTTGCTCATTTTGAAAGAGTGATGGAAATGTCATCAATTTGGAGTTGGCTTCATCCTTTTCCTTCAGCCTATCCCAGTCAGACTTCAGTCAAAAAGCAGGAACCAGCCAAAGTATTTCAAATGGAGGGACATTGATACAGGGGATTGGAGACACCCAGGATAGAAGAGCTAAGACACCAAGTGAGTGCAGCGGGAAGCTGGTGTCACCTCTGAGGCTGAAGGGACAGTGGGGGTGATGATGTTCTCAGAGTCAGGACCAGAGACCACAGGTAAGAGACAGGAGATGGAGCCACTCCTGGAGGCATCTCGGGAGGCAGAGAGATGGGGAGAACTGCCTGGCTTCCCTCCCCTCAAGGCTGCCTGTTGGCCGACCACCGGAAGCAGAGGGCGAGGGTGTCTGGGAAGTGTAGCTCTTTCTGATACATAGCAAAACGAGGAGAGAGAGTAGATCTGAGAGCAATGAGGCAGTTGATTGGCACACCAAGGTGAGATCTAGGCTGGGCTGCAGGGTTACAAACGCCAAGTTGTTGTGGGATTCCTTCCTGCCCTCATCCAAGTATACACACGCACTGAGATTCCCACCATGCTGCCTAATGCGTGTTGCTTATATGTAGCTGTAAAAGTACACGAGCCACAGTCTACCAGTTTGATTATTTCAGAGACAAGGACAGAAGTTACATGATGACATTGTAAAATATAAGACATCAAGTAATTTAATGGTTTAGTTGTATGTATTCACATGGACTCTTAGTTATCCCAGGGTCGTTCAGAAATCCCTGCCAGGCTGTTCAGGCTCCATTTTCTCAACTCCTATGCTAGCCTTACATTCTCTAGGAGTCACCTCTCTGGAACTTTCCAGAAAGCAGAGGCAAGAGCCCATCTCTGCAGAATCCACCAATGTCTATACATGCATCAGTTCTTCTCAGCTCATCTCTCTGCCTCTGGTGAAGCAATATATTTCTGCAGATTAGAAGGGAAGTCTAGTGTCAGTTTCTCACAATAACCCCTCTGTGTGCTGTCTTCTTGATTCCCCTTAGGTCTGCGGACCAAAGCCCAGGAGATCCCCCAGTTTCTGCTCTTCCCTGACCCATCCTCATCCTCCCTGAGGCCGTGAGCACAGAATGGAGCCCTTAGGATGGGAAGTGGGAGGGGAATGGAGGAAAAATATAGGGTTAGTGCTAGAAAGAAACACTGATTAATATCTCAGCCTTGCAACACTGATTTTCTATAGCTGTTTCAACAGAGACATGCACACTGGCTACATTTAGAAAAGTAACACTGTGCAGAATGAATCAGTATGTCCTCATGCCAGGATGGATGGATATATTTAGCATGTCCGTGTGTGTGAGCCTTGTCTCCTTCTCTTTTCTGGCTGGTTCATAGACCTCACTAATATTAAATTCACAGCCCTCCACCCCCTGACGGAGCTATCTTCCCCCCACCATCCACCTAACACCACGAATTTCATCCTTTGCAGCCAATGGCTCTCCTATTTTTGGCATAAACTTTTTTTCGCCATCCACTTCATGCCACCCTCATCAGTCTCAAAGCCCATCTCTGAGAGGAGATGTTTTATTATAGCTGCGTGACTAACTCCGCCAGTGTGGTGGCCTCCAGGAGAACCAGCTTATGTCCCTGGTTCACAGTTTTGACTGTGGGTTTGGTGGAATGTGGAATCTTTGGCAGTGAGGATCAGTCTTCTCTAGGTTCCTCAAGTGTGAAAGTCGAGTTTCCTGACAGCCTCAGGATGGATCCCCCACTCACGTCATTGGTGTAATCCCACTTAGAAAATGATAATTAGACTCCTGTTGCCTGTGGAGTGTGCACCCGGAACTGGAGCGGTTTCTAGTCCAGTCGAGACAGTGAGAATTACATGAAATTAATCGGAATGGTACAAAGCAGGTTGCAGCATTGCTGCAGAGTCCTGATGGAGGCCGTGAGGGATGGAGAGGGCGGTGAAAGGGGAGGGTGGGCTGCGGGCGCGGGAAAGATGTTCTAGGACAGAGGCCTCATGTTTGCTATTGTTGATTCTGCCTCACTATCTGCCAGAGACTGTTCTGGGCTGGGGGTACACCAGCAGACAGAAAACATGTCCTGTAATCCCATGGTTCTCATGGACAAGAGTAGGGAGTGGGGCAGGAAGGATGGCGTAGAATAAACATGAAATACAACCATTTCTGGTCACTGGTCAGGACACTTGCCATGCCTTTTTTCCGTTTTGTGTTGCTATAAAGAAATACTTGAGACTGGGTAATTTGTAAAGAAAAGAAGTGTATTTGTCTCACGGTTCTGCAGGCTGTACAAGCTTGGTGCCAGCATCTGCTCAGCTTCTGGTGAGGCCTCAGGAAGCTTTCAAACATGGCAGAAGGCCAAGTGGGAGCAGGTGCGTCACACGGCGAGGGAGGAAGCAAGAGATGGGGAGGAGGAGCCAGGCTCCGTAAACCAGCTCCTAGTGAACTCAGAGCAAGAACTCACTTATCACCATAGGGAGTAAGAAACCAGAAGGAGAAGCCAGGCTCCCTGAAGAACTCACTTATCGGCCGGGCACGGTGGCTCATGCCTGTAATCCTAGCACTTTAGGAGGCCGAGGCAGGCGGATCACGAGGTCAGGAGTTTGAGGCCAGCCTGACCAACATGATGAAACCCCATCTCTACTAAAAATACAAAAATTAGCCGAGTGTGGTGGTGTGCGCCTGTAATCCCAGCTACTCGGGAGACTGAGGCAGGAGAATCACTTGAACCCAGGAGGCAGAGGTTGCAGGGACCAGAGATCATGCCATTGCACTCTAGCCTGGGTGACAAGAGCAAGACTCTGCCTCAAAAAAAAAAAAAAAAAAAAACTCACTTATCACCATGGGGAAGGCACCAAGCCACAGGGCTACACAACGGTGACCCAAACCCCTCCCACCAGGCCTCACCTCCAACACGAGGGTCACATGTCAATACAAGGTTTGGAGGAGACGCATCCTAAACCCCATCACACCGTGAAGAGCTGGCCACCTGGTGATACGGGGACAAGCATGTTGGGCGGCAGGAACGGCACTCGCTAAGGAGTTGGGATGACCTTGGCATGATGGTGGAACTGAGCAGAAGCCAGTGTGGCAAGAGCGCAGTGAGGAAGGGGCAGAGGCGAGAGGAGAGGTCAGAGAAGAGGCTGGATCACAGAGGAGCCTGGGGGCTGCAGCCGGGAGTCTGGTGTGGTCCAGGTGCTGTTGGTAGGCTTTGTGCTCTTGAAGGAGAATGGCTGTGGGGCGATCTCTGGTTTGCAGCATGTGGCTCTGGAGGAGCTGTCTCGCGGCAGGAAGGGCTCTGAGGAGCTGCTTATGTTGGACAAGGGTAGGGAGGTGGGCTGGCAGCGCTGGACATGGGAGAAAATGGCCGAGATGGGCAGGGGGCGTTTGGGTGCACGTTTGCTTGAATTGGGAAGACATTTTGAAGATCTAGATGTTGAGCAAGGCGGGAAAGGGGGCAGGAAATCAAGAATGACTCTCAGCTTTGCGGCCAGAGGAGCTGAGGGGATGATGATGTCCTTTGTGAATTGGCACAGCTTGGGGAGGGAACTCATTTGAGGAAGAAAATCAAGAATTCTATTTTGGACAGGCTAAATTTGAGCTTCCTCCCGTCCGTCCATGTGGGGATAATGAGTAGGCAGTTGGGTGTGAGTGGGGGCATGAAGGCTTCATTTGGAATCATGTGGCAATTAAAGCCACAAAGCTGGCCAAGATCACCTAGGGAACGGTGTAAATAGAGCTGTGGCCCCTCCAGGATTTAGAGATCAGCAGGAGGACATTGCAGAGGCCAGGGAGGGGGCCAGGTCAGCGTGGCCCACGGGGGTGGGGCGGGGGGCAGACTCCAGGGAGGGAGGCCAGGTCAGCATTGCCCACAGGGGCGGAGTCAAGGGAGGGAGGTCAGGTCAGCGTGGCCCATGGGAGTGGAGTCCAGGGAGGGAGGCCAGGTCAGTGTGGCCCACAGGGGGCAGAGTCCAGGGCATGTCCAGGAGGAGCGGCCTTGGTGTCGGGCGCTGCTGAGGGATTTGGTCCAGTGCAGGCAGAAGAGTGGCCATTGGCTCGGGCCACAGGGACTCCTCAGCTGCCTCAGTGGGAGGATCTCAGCTGAGTGACAGGAGGGAGGCCAACTGGAAGGGCTGGAAGAGTGCATGGGAGGTGAGGTCGTGGGGAGAGTGGGCGGAATGGATCCTTTAAGAAGTTTTGTTGAGACGGGATGCAGATACACGAGCAGTGGCTGGAGGGGGACGAGGGCTTTGCAGGAACAGGTGAGATTTGGAGAGATGGATGCTGAAGCCAAAACAAGCCCCAGCAAACCTTGTTCTCCCAGCCATGGCGTCTGTGATGAACCTGAGACCACCCTCTGCGGGCCGAGTGCTTCTCCCATGCACGCCTTTCTGATAGTCGCTTCTCCGAACTTGGTTCATTAACCGTGGAACTGCAAAGCCTTCTTCATTGATCTTGTTTCCATCCATCTGATCTATCAGCCCTCGTCTCACTGGCAGCCTGAAGCAAGAGCCCAGCATAGCACCCTCCACCCCTTTGTCCTTGGCGACTCTGAGGCCACAGGACCACGTCCGGAGCTGTTTCCGTGCCTGGTGACTCTACCTAGCGAGTCCTGGTAGGGAAAGCTGTGCTGTCCTCTCGCTAACAGCTTCCTTCCCAGAGCTAAATAAAGACGATGCAGGCTGCCTTTGGCAGTATCCCCTTCCAAAATAAACAGAAGCCAAAATTAGCCAGAATTAAGCCAAAATAGCAGAATTAAGCAGCTGCACAGTCGGCCATCCAGGCCAGGTGGGCCTCGAGGGGGTTGGAACCTGCTTCTCTGCCCTGCCCATAGCCCTCCAAAATGGCAAGAGCTGGTGTAAGTCATCTCAGCCCAGAAGTGGGGTGGAGGCTGGAGCAGACTGGCTGTGAGTTCTGAGTTCTCATCGGCCATGTTCAGCTGTGGCTTTAAGGCCTTGCTCAGCTTCCCTGAGTCCATTGCTCTGCTGTGAAGACCCTCAACGTTAAAGGAGACAGTGCCTGGGTGCCACAGTGCCTTGCATATAGCAGGTGCTTAATAAATGGCAGCGACTGCATTCCGATTTCTACCGTCATTTTACCAATGTGGCCGTAGCTGTCCATTGTCCTATTGCTGCAGCCCTGGTCTCCTCATGAGTCCTCCCTCCCAGCCTATATCTGGAGTTTAAGTGACATCACACAGGGCCACACACGTCAGCTAGGAAAGGGTTTTCTTCTCTTGGGAGGAGAAGGTAACACGGAGAAATTAATAGATGCCAGGTACTGTTCTAGCTCAGGTAAAATTCAAAACCCCTCTACGAAGTAGGTGTTACTTAATAATTAATCAACATTAGTTATTTCATGAATCTTTAACCAAGTGAAAAAGAATAGTGTTGAATAATTAATCCAAAAGAAGAACATGGAGCCCAGAGAGGTTAAGTAACGACTGTAAGGTCACACAGCAAGCCAGCATCAGAGCTGGGATTAGAGCCCAGGTGTTCAGGCTCTTTAATGGCTTTTGCTAACCTGAAATGCTGAAGCACCTCTCCCCCAGCCTCCCTGGTCAGCCCTGATGGAAGTGTGGAGAGCTCCAGGAGCTGGGCAGAGGCCCAGGTGGCTGGAGAGGGGAGTGGTGGGGACAGCGTGGGACTGATTTCTCAGAGGCCACAAGGGCAGTGGTTTGAGGATTTGGCATCTGTGGCGAGTGACCTGTTGTGTTTTTATGAGGATGGGAACAAGCCACCAAGACAGACAAACCACAAACCCACAGCACCCTAGGAGATGCCGGGGATTCCCTGAGCTCCTGATCTGCTTTTGGGAACTCTTTCTCAAACCCTGGCTGCCACCTGGTTGCAGTGTAGCTCTCCTCCGGAGTCAGGCTTTCCCAGGAGGGTCCTGGAGGTCGTCAGGACAGCTGGTCTCTGCAGACCCTCATGAGGCCCTCCGTGTGGGGCTTCCAGCTCCAGAGAGGGCTATTTCCATTCCATTGGCTCCTTCATTGCTTCTTCTGTATATTCATTTATCGGACTGACATTTATTAAGCACCTGCTAGGTATATCAAGAAGCTGGGACGTGGAACAGGACGACTGTGTCTTCATGAGAGAACAGCCCAAGAGTGGGGGCACAGCGTGAAGGCAGAACAAGGAACAGGAAGAGTCCGAGAACGGCACCGGGTGGGTGGAAGCTCCCAAGTGACAAGTGCCGTCCTGGACTTAGAGGGGCCGCCATTTCCTACACCCTAACACCAGCCTCAACGGATAGAAGGAGATTTCAGCCAAATTCCACGAGGGGAACTCACTCACTCAACAACTATTTACCAAGCACCTGTTTTCTGCCAGGCACTTTGCTGGGTTCTGACGGCTACAGTGCCTCCTCCCACGGGGCCCCACCCGCCTCCCTTTGAGCCTGGGTGCTTCCCGGCCTCCCGGCTGCCAGTCTCAGCAGGGACGCCCTCACCTCCCCTGCCAGGCTTCTCTTTCCTGCTCAGGCTGAGTCTGTAGCGGCCTCAGGAAACCACATCCATCGTTAACCTTCTCTTGGACACATGCGTCCGACCTCATGACTTGCGAAGGCTACAGGCCTTTGAGGCTCCAAAACTGGAGGCATGCGGTACCAACTCTTCCCATTTTTGAAGGAGTATGGACTTTTATATAAAAGATTCAGATTTTAAAATGTTGACCATGAGGTCACCACATGTATATATGAGAGGAAATGACAGTGAAATTCCAGCATGTTGCCGCCGGTTGTCCAAGCGCCCAGGAGCGGCTGGGGGCCCTGGGAAATGTTTTCTGTGATTGTTCCCAGTGTGACCGTCCACCCTGTCCAAGCCCCCAGGAGCAACTCGGGGCCCCCGGAAAGTGTTTTCTGTGACGGTTCCCAGTGTGACCTTTGCCCACGCTGTGGCCTTTTCTACCTGATGCCATTTCCCATGGGTTTCCTCCTGCAGGGCCACCAGGGTTCGTGGTTGGTCACTGCTGTGAGCCTCGTGGGTCTGCGGGCCCTGTCCTCACTGTCAGGGTCCTGATGGTGCCTCTGGGCCAGTGAGACCTGTCGGAGGGGAGGGAAGGGCACTCAGAGGGTGAGTAGGTGAGAATCGAACCCTGGGCACTGGGGATTAAGTGCTGCCCCTCCGAGCAGAACAGACGGATTGTCAGGAGGAGGGGACAGAGCCAGGAAGACGGCTCCTTCGCTCTGCTCCAGAAAATGGGCCTGGCCAACGGGGGCCACCTTACGACCTTCCCAGAGGGGTAAGTGAAGGAATTTGACTCCCGGGTCTGAGTGCCCTTGTTCACTGGAGTCAGCAGTCAGGGCCAGAGCCTGAGGTTTGGAACCTCCCTTGAGGGTGTGGACTCTGGGTTTGCATTCTGAACAGCTGTTCACTTCCCAGCTGTATGACGGGCAAGGATTCTGTCCTGTGCCTCAGTTTCCTTCTCTGTAGAAGGAGGCTACTTCCAGAACCTACCTCCTAGGCTGATGATGGGGATGATATGACTTAAATGCAGACAAAAGCTTGCACCCGTTCTGGGCACATGGGACAACGTTAATAAGGCTTTGCCGTTATTGACAAATGACCTGGGCAAACAAGGCAGAGGGTGGAGATTAAATTTTTCAAAACAACCAAAAAGAGGAATTCAGCTTTGCATGAGAACAGAGTTCTGCTCAAGTGCTCGCTGGGTTTGGAACCCGACGAGGAGAAGCAGGCGCAGAGCTTGTTCCCATCAGGGCTCCCTGCCGGGACTGCCGCCTCTGGAGGAGCCCTGTTGTCAGCACAGAGGAGGTGGGTGCCCCACAGGGCGACTCAGGGCTGCTCCGGAGTGACAGGGCTGAGTTGGAGCCCTCTCGGTGCAGGGTCTAGGGTGCACGCCCGTGGGCGCAGGCTGCCCTGCTCAGCTGGGCCTCTCTTTGTCCCCACAGCATATGCGAGAGGCGGCTGAACGGCGGCAGCAGCTGGAGTTGGAGCATGAGCAGGCCCTGGCGGTTCTCAGCGCCAAGCAGCAGGAAATTGACCTTCTGCAGAAGGTAAGTGGCGGGCAGCCGGGTGTGGTGTGCGAGGCGGGGAGTCTGGGGGTGGGTAGGGGGTGGGCCGGGGACCCCTGGTGTCGGGGAGTGGCTGACCTGCAGCCTCTGCTCCCAGGTCTCTCCTGCTCTGTTGTTGCACAGAAAAATTCAGACTCGTTTCTGCTTTCCTGCTCTGGTGTTTCCTAAGTAGACCTGTGTTCACGGTTTATAACACAAAAACAGATGCAAAGCTCTAACATCTGATGCTGGTGAAGCTGTAGGGAAAAGAACGTGCACAGACATGGCTGGCAGGGTGCGAGTTGCTTCACCTTCTGGAAAAAGCAAAGTGCAGCATTCGTTAAAACTAAAAGCACACGTAGAGGCTGACCCTGCCACCCCCATCCTGGACAATGCCCTGCAAGGAACATAGGAACCAGTTCAAAAGGAGTTGTGTTTTCTTGTAGTGCTGCTTTGTGGCAGTGGGGAGGGGGACTGGGCCCAGTTGATGCCCACCTAAGGAATCATCCTTATGTGGTTGGCTGTGGGCACCATGGCTCATCCACGCCAGGGGCCCCCTCATGTCAGGGAAAGGGAGCGCAGAGGTTTGATTCTGCTGTCTTGAGGCTGTTTGCGTGACGTGTTATCAAGTGAGTGCACTGAGTTGCAGAGCAATATTCATAGCATGATCCCAGTAAGAAAGGAAAAAAGGGAGACAAATAAGACAGAAAGGAAAAGAAATCAGGGCAGGAAGGAGAGAGGCATCAGGGAAGGAGGTAAGGAAGGACCGAGGGATTGGGGTTCTTACCTCCTTGGCACCTGTGATGGTCTGGGAGCTGAGAGGGGTACCCTCACCCCCACTCCAGTCCTCAGCCACGGTCCTGCTCTCTCTTGCCAAATGGGTAGGAGGGTGGCACACCCAGAGCCCACAGGCTTGGGGTACCCCCAGGAAGAAATCAGAAGCTGGGGACCTATGAACTGTTCTCATTTCCTTCCAGAGCCCAGTGTCTGCACCCAGCCCTGCCCTCTCCTCCTCCTGGCAGGGCAGTCGCCCCTAAGGCTGGAGTGCAGCTCGCTGGTCTGCAGCCCCCCACTAGGGGCTGGCTGGGATAGGCCACCCCTCTGCCCTCTGTGGCCCCTCGACCCATTGGACAGCTTCTCCATGTCTTGTATCTCAAAATAAAGGACTCACAGTCATTCACGCAGCCTGGGTGGCGATAGGAATCTGTTGGAGCAGTGTTTCTCCTCCAGAGTTTATTAGCAGAGCTTATTGAAACAGGTAGATACGTTCTGATGCCGTTTCTCTAATCATTTAGCACGAGATTGTATTAAGGATAGATTTCATTAAGCCTGCGCTGATGGGACTTTCACAGCCCTCATTACCTGTCATAATAAGTTGGCAGGCACCTGGAGAAGCAATATTTCATTAGATGTTATCCTCAAGGGATATTGCTGGGACACGGGCAGGAATATTACTCTTTTATCTTCTCCTGCTATGCCTCAAGGACCTTGCCCGCGGCCGGGTGATGCCTGATGGTACCTGGGCTCATTCATCACCACTCCAGCAGCCACGTCCCCAGGCCGGGACCGTCTGAGACAGTTAATAAGTCTGTAGAAACTCAGAGACTGTCCAGGAAGGGACAGGATGTTTTTGCTCAACAGAACATTCTCTAGGAGCCTGGAGTTAGGTTAACCAGGCATTCGATGCCAAGGAAAATCACCTGCAGCTGGCTCTGTCGCTCAGCGCCCACCGTCTCTTTTGTGAACCGTCCAGTTTCCTTCGTGCCCTTCATCCCCCTGCATTCACCGCGGTCTCTATTTTGGACACACTGATGCGTCACCGGTGGGGCGGGGGGCAGAGGGAGAGAAACTGGATGAAATATGAAAGAGTTGATTTTACAATTTCTAGAGGCTTTTAGTTTTTAAACATGAGAAGAGGAAGGCCGACTCTTAGGTGGCGGGAGATCTGGGGCTGCTTTCCAGAGTGGATCTTTGCGTTCAGTTTCCCCTGTGGGTGCCGTCGCGCTGTACTCGTGACCGGCTTCCTCGTGCCGTCATTCACCACGTCAGCCGTTGGCTCCTCCAAGCAGCCGCTCAGCTGCTGCTCCAGAAGTGAGAACATGGCGGCGATGGGACAGGGTGCTGGCCTCCCAGGCTAAAGAAAGTAGATGAACAAGTAAATGAAAAAGCAAGTAAGGCCCGATGAAGGCGGGGGTGAAGTGGCAGATTGACAGGACCCTGACTTCAGATACAGGTGACATTTCAGGGAGCAGATGATGCCCCCAACCTGAGAGCCGGGGTGGGAGTGTGCGGGGGTTATAGAGTATCGCACACAGGGGCCCCCTTGGGAACCAGCCCAGCACATCCAGGGAAGAGGAGGAAGGCCGGCTGGCTGGGGTGCAGCCAGGGAGGGGCCAGGGCTTGAACTTGGGCCTGAGGCACAGAGCTGGAGCGCTTGCCTCCACCATGAGGCATGGATCAGCTAAAGACTGGCCCTCATCCCGTTACCAAGATAAAAGTTACCAATCGTCTTTGAACTATCCAAGGCGCAAAGCTGATTCTGATGAGAGTGCTGTGGAGCGGTCTCAAAGGAGTTCCCTGTTCTCTCTTTCTGCAACCCCAGCTCTTTCTTGAACCTGTTCTCACAGGACCCCATACTCCACAGTGGCTTTTGTTAATGTCACCCATATGAGAGCTTAGGGGCCAGTGGGTAGTTCTCTGTCATTTTCTTTAACCCAGGGGCCCAGTTTGAGCTTATGGCCTCCAAGGACGCCACCCTCTCCTAGTTTCCTTCTCCACACCAGCCCCCCTGTATGTCACAGGTGACCCCAAGACTCGGTCCTCAAGCCACATCACTTCTCCGTCCACACTCACCATCTTGACCTTGTGTAGATGCGTGGGTTTCAGCACCACCTCTGCTTGGCGACTCCCGGATTCAGACCTGCAAGTCAGGCGACGCATCTGACCCACCCTCTGCTCAACACCGCTGCCTGGATGGCCTCAGACGCCATGTCCCAGATGGAGCTCCCCTCTGTCCCACCAATGCCTGCTCTTCTGCTGAAGTCCTTGAGCTCTGTACACACCATCACTTCCTGTTTCTGTGCAGCTCTCCCTTCCCCTGGAGTTACTGCCTTTCCGTCTGCTGCTCGGCGCACCCATCATTCCTTTGTTCCCCAGTTCCTGGCTGGAGCTGTCATATTCTTCTCAGAGAGTCTCGGTCCTCCAGGGAACTTCTGATTCCATTTTCGCCTTGGAGACGCCTGCCTGGAGCCCCTGGCCTCTTCCTTCAGTCTGGGTCCTAGAAATGCCCCTCCCTGCTATCTGGGGGTCTCCTCTCTGCCTCTTTGTGCTTTGATCCTCCGCTTCCTCAATCCTATCGTGTAGTTTTTCTTGCTGTGCAATGTGAGGCAGGAGTTTATTTTTCCTGAAATACAGGTGGATTATGCCACACATTGCAATACTCAGAGACTCCTTTGTGGCATCAGCCTCACCTCTAGACCTGACCACCCTTCAGAAAGTGCTGGGTATTCAAGCATCTCATATCAGGGGTCCGTCTCCCAGCACCTTGTCCAGGAGCACCTCCCTCCCAGTCAGCCCCACCTGTTCTCCTGCCTGGCGTGGCAGTCAGAAGCATGTGAGATCATGTGCAAAGGAAGGCATTTGTTAAATCAGAGAAATAAACCAATGCGTGAATGAATGATCAGCTGCCCAGAGATCTCCTCCTGGAATCCAGGGAGGATGAGCTCACGTTGCAGCCCTGTCTCTGGTAGTTGGGGAGAGGCACGGTTTAAAAAAGCAAAAGGGAGCCAAGCCAGGACCCATGCCATCTGCTTGCAACCACAGGCTCTCCCGGGAGACTGCTTCCTGGAGATAGGGAGCAAGAGCTCATTCACACATCCCTGCCTCCATTCACTCAACAGATGATTACAGAGCGCCTCGTGTCAGCAAAGTCCCAGCAACACAGAGTGGGGTAAGAACAGGCTGTGAGTGGTCATGACGATGGTGGAAGTGACACTGGGCACAAATCCGCTGCTGCGGCGTGGCCGGGCCGGGACCGGAGTGCGGGCGTGGCCTCCTCGAGCTGCACCACCTCTGTGGTTCCTCCCGCTCCCCACGCGCCCCACACTGCAGCTGCGTCCTCCTCTCCCTGGACTGTGCCAAAGCCGGTCCCCTCTCGGGGCCCTCATCAACAATGCCTGGTCCCCAGGTTGTGGCAGGACCGGTTCATTTCTCTCATTGAGTCTCCCTCAGACCAGACGCCTCTCCATGCCTAGATGCAGGTCACGTCGCCCCGTCTGCTGATGCAGAACACGCCTGCTCGCTCATGTGGCTGCTAGCCCACTGCTCACCTCCACCTGCTGGCGTTTCAGCTCCGTGAGAGGCTCATTGCACTCCTCGGACATCCCCTGACACCTGGGAGCTCCCCCGCAAATCCTGGATGGACGGAGGTGCTTGAGAGATGCGGCGAGGTTCCGTCAGTCGGGGCAGTAGGGTCAAAATACCACGGATGAGATGACGGACGATACATTCTCACCAACACTCAACAGATGCCTGTGGAGTGAATAAATGAACAGGCGGCCCTTGTGTATCCTGCGGGGCGGAGGCACCCGTTGTTTTCTCCGAGTTACAGATAAGGAGTCTGAGGCTAACTGACGTGCTCGTGGGACACTTGAGACCCGATTCCGAAACCCCAAGGCTTCCTCTCCGGTGAACGGTCAGCCTGGAGTCCGGCTGTGCTCCGATGCTTCAGACTCTCAGTTTCATGTGTAGGTTACGTCCTTGTCTTCTGACAAGCAGTGATTATGATAATCCAGTGGTGTGAGCTAAAGGGCTTTTCCATATTTATAATTCATCTGCAGACCTGACCGACTTTATTGGATCTAAAATTCCTCTTGTAGGATGATCGCTTTCAGTCTGAAGGCTGTTCCTGAAATGTGATACTAAGAGGAGCTGAGCTCCCTGCCTGACGCATAGTTAATGCCGTGGCTGAATTTACCACGCTGCCCTCGGGTGTTTGGCCTCAGTTGTGTGTGGATGGCCGGGGCGGGTCGTAGCTGACTCACTGTGTTAATTTCAGGCAGTGTGTGCCTCAGTCCTGTGTGTCCCTGGAGTATTAGAAACCGTCCCTCAGCCCTCAGCTCTGCAGAACTCCTGATTTGAGGGTCCTTGTAGCCCTTGGCATAGTTCCATGGGTCTCATTGATGTTTCTGCAGAGCTAATATTTCATAACACCCACGGAGACCCTCACTCTGCTCCATCCAAGCCAACACCTGTCGTCCAGTCACAGTTGCCGGGAGCCTGGACAGCTTATTGCTCTGTGCCCCGTCCACGCCAGCCAGATGCCCAGCGCTTCGGCCACAGGGAGCCTGCCCTCCCTTCTGTGAGCCTGTCTCCCCAGACACTGCTGCAGAGCCCGCTACCCAGATCCTCTGGGTAATAGGCCTGTTCCTCAGGCCTGTCCTCCGGCATTGGGAGCTCCAGTGTCCCTGTTCTGCAGGAACCGCTCTCTCTGCGAAGGTCGCGCTTTCCCCGTCTTGGCCCTGAAATGAGCCTCGCTTAAGCTGTTCCTTCGATTTTGTAAGAATTCAGTGCTGCCAATTTTAACAATCTATTCTGATCGCCCAAATGGCCCAGCTTACAAGTAGCCTGCAAAAATGCACTGGTTTTCATCTGAAGCTGGAAACAGTTGTGCTGCCAGCTTGGCTGAGTTTTAACAGCCTGCTGGAGAATTTTTTTGTTGTTTTTTTAAGCCTGCCAGTTGAAAACTCTTTGATTCAACTGACTCAGTGGTGGCGTCATTTATATAATCCCTCTATGTTCCCTGCTTATTTGTGTCTTTTTCTATTTGGTTATGTATTGTTGCTCTTGCTGGTTTTTGCTTTGAAAGGAACAGCTTTCAGCATTCGGCGATCGAGCTGAATTCGAGAATGGTGTAATTAATCTGCTGCGTTCGAGTCACTTGCCCAGCTCTTCAAACTCTCATTGGAAATATGTGAGAATGGAATGCATGTGAATGAACTCTATAGAAATCTCAGACGGCTTTTCATTTTTAGCCAGGGGAATGGCAGATTTCCCCTCGGCTGGGGAAGCCAAGCTCTTTCCTCTTTCCAGCCGGCAGACTCTTCTGAGAGAGAAGTAGAAGCTGTTAAGATAATGTTCACTTGCTTATTTATGATGTTGAATCGTCCATCACTAATTATTCTCTAGGCAGCGAGAGAAAATAGTTCTCTGGAAACTGAGAATTCTAAATGTAAGTTGCAGTGTAGCATATGGATTCTTTATTATGCTCTATGTTTTAAGAGGTAGGTGCACTCTTGTGTCAGAAAATAATGCTTCTTAAAAATCCCTGTTTTCCTGCTCCATGGGGAATGTTTGGGGGAGCGACGCCAGTGTGACGGGTGCACAGCGTGGACTGTGGGGCAGGTGGGAGGTCCGTCTTTCCTTCTCTGTCTCGGTACAACCTCCAGAAACTGGCCTCCAGTGTCCCACACTTGAGGAATTGTTCCATGCTTTCACACTTGATGATGATGTTCATTAACACTCTTGGTTTCAAGTGACAGAAAACCCAAACAGGAGATTGTATTTGCACCCATCACTGAAAATTTGGCTTCGGATATGGCTGGATCTAGGGCTCAAATCTGCTGGCCTCAGACCCAGTAGAATCTAAAGCCTCCCCGTATCGCCAGGACCGGGCTGGTCTCTGCCCTCCTGGGGGTCAGCTTTAGCCTTGGTTTCCCTGCGGAGGCTCCCAGCCGCTCCCTCCTGGTGGCAAAGTGGCTGTAGCAGTTCCAGCCTCACCTCCTCCCTCTCTCCCAGCATTCTCAGGCAGAGGCCCACTGCCCTCCTAGGCCCCATGCCACCCAGTTCACCAATTGCTGAGGGTCCAGAACCATGCTTAGCACAGTGGGGGGACAGACCCCAACCAGTTCACAGGCCCTTCCCAGGAGAGGAGGGCATTGAAGTCAGGCAGCAACCATGACAGGTCGTTACTGTCATCATGATGCTAGGACTTCCGGCTGTGAGGACAAGAAGCTGCAGTGTTCCATTTCAGCTGCGCCTGAATCTGCCCTTTGCCCCAGGCAGCAGCATCCTGAGACATTTCTGGAGTGAAATGTGTGAAGTCCCTTATTCTGCAGGGGCCCAGATGGTTTTGCCGCCTGTGCTTCGGGGAAGGGGTCCCTGCCGCAGGCTGCAGGTGCCAGAGCCTGTTGCGTGCTCAGGACCCAGCCCCGGCCCCCTCTCCAGGGCCTGGTGAGGTCTCGGGGAACCTGGAGCTGATCGGGGCTCAAGTCTGCAGGATTAGGTTTTGTTTCCAAAGCAGTTACGGACACATGGGCAGATGAAGGTACGGTCAGAGGCATTGGAGGGACACTGCTGTGCCCTAGGCTCAACTGCCTTCCATGCGTGACCCCTTCTCGGGAATGGAATGGAATCAGGGCCGCCCACCCTCGGGCCCCAGCCAAATCCCAGGAGTCGCCCACTCCCTGCCAGATTAGGAATCACTTTGAGTTTTTACAAAGAGCATCAAACCCAACCCAAATTCATTCCATCTAGCCAAAGGGGACACCAAGTGAGAACTGCTTTAGACCCTCACAATTTAGGGGCTTATGCTGTTCACTCAATCTAAATGGCCATCAACGATAGACTGGATAAAAAAAATGTAGTAAGTTCCATGAAATACTAACGGCTATGAAAAAGAATGAGGTCCTGTCTTTTGCATCAACCTGGATGGAGCGGGAGGCCATTATCCTAAGCAAATGAATGTGGGAACAGAAAACCAAACACTGCACGTTTTCATTTATAAGTGGGAACTAAATGATGAGAACTCATGGACATCAAGAACAACAAACACCAGGGCCTGCTTGAGGGTAGAGGGAGGACAGTGAGGATAGAAAACCTACCTATTGAGTCCTAGGCTTGTCACCTGGGTGAAGCAGTAATCTGTGCATCAAACCCCCCTGGACATGCAGTGTATCTGTATAGCAAACTTGCACATGGATGGCTGAAACTCGAAAGTTAAAGACTGAATGTAGGGGCCTATTAGAGGAATAAAAATAAATGACGCCCCCATCCCTAATGATTCAGACATGGATCTCATTGTCTTCTTTCCCGTTTGAACACTTACCCTTTTCTCTCTTTTCATCATAAAAAAGGCTCAGGTTGAGGCTAAGAAGGAGCATGAAGGTGCAGTGCGGCTGCTAGAGGTAAGGAGCGTGCCCTGCTTTCTGCCCGGGGGTGGGGACGCTGGGGAGAGTTGCAGTCACGCCTGCTGGAAATAACAGATAACGTTTATTAAGTGTGCATGCTGCATGTTGTCCTCACAAGCAGCCAGTACAACAGGTGCCAGGACGATGTCCATTCTTACAGGGAAACTGAGGCACAGAGAGGTTAAGCAGCTTTCCCTTGGCCACAAATGCAGACTCGGAACGGTGTGTCTCAGACGTGGTTTGCTGTCCTCTGATGGCTTCTCTTGGGTGGAAAGTGAGGCAGCGTGGCTCACTCCCTTACTTGCGAATTGATTTCCCCAGGAGGAAAGGCGAGGGGACCCTCCGGGGGCCATCCTGCCCTCTGATGAGCTGCCTTGGGGTATCTTTTTAAGGTACAACGCTCATCCTGGGGAGGCATTTGTAGGATCAGAGGAAGGAGGGCCTGGGCAATCGGAGTCCCCAGCGCCATCCGAGGTGTGGTCCCTGCAAACACGGTGTGAGTGGTCTTCTCCTGCCTCCCAGAGATGTGTCCCGCTGGGGGCTTGGGAAAGACAACCACTACGTCCCAGCTGCATGGGTGGCGTGCCGGGAGTGACCACTCCTGTCCCTGGCTCCTGGTCCAGTGCCGACCTCCTTGGGAGTGAGTAGGCAGGCAGACCGGGAGGGCTGTGGGGTCCCCCTGAGGCCTCTGCTGTCTGCATCTGTCAGACACAGTGGACGGGCTACGGCGAGCTGGGGCCCCCACCTGCCGAAGTCGAGGATCATGCGTTCCCCACCCCGTAAGGAGAGGGTGGCTGGGGAGTGGGTCTGCCCCAGGGCGGCCTCCTCCCGGTTATGTTCCCTGAGGAGAGGCCATGGTTTCCCAGCACTGGATGCGGTCGCCTTCTTTAGGATGACCTTGTCCCTTGTCTCCGGGGAGGCAGCAGCCCCTTAAAGCAGGCTGTGTGCATCTCTTACGTTGCCTTTTAAAGTCTATTCCTCCCGCAGGAAAAGGTTTCATCATTATCATCATATACATTAAAATGGGTTTTTTGAAAGCCTCCATTAGTTAATGACTATCTGGAGGGAGGAGTGTGATGAATAGCAAATAGGAAAATATATAACCTGAGAGAATAGAAACAGGCCTCCAAGTGGCCATTTATCTCCCTGGAAAATGATATCCTTTCCCTGGCCCAGGTTACCCACGGCACTGGAATTTGCATCGTCTCCTGGCAGGAAAGGTAGTTTCCTCTCTCCAGTTGCCCCGGAGCCCACTGACGTGACCCTGTGTGGCTTCAGTCTGCCTCTGAGGGGCCGCTTCGCCACAATCCTGCTGTCACCTGTCACCCCTGCTGCTGGTGGCGCATGTTCTCAAATGTGGTGGCGGTCACGACGCAGCGTGCTTTGGTTTGAAAAACAGAGATGGCAACTCAGATGTGCTGGAAATTGTGCTGTCTTTTATTGACGGCATCTTTCTGTAACTGTGTCTTGCTTTGCTCTTCGCGCAGAACACCCTGGACAGCATGCAGGTATTCTAGAGAATAGCGTCTTCCCTGCCCGGCGTGCTTGGCGATGCTTTTCCCGTGAGTGGACGCGGCCATGAGTCCTGGGCCTGCTCTGATCTGCCTCTGCTTCCTGAACTGCAGCTTCTGACGCAGGTGGGGGGTGGTCGGGGCTCAGCCTGGGGGAGCCAAAGGAGCTGCTTCCAGGAGCTCCGTAAGCAGGGACTCCCGTCCTCCACGCATCAGAATGCAGCATGTTGTTCTCTGAGGTGCCACGCAGGCCCAGGCACATGGCAGTCCCCGTCCTGCCAGGGCTGTAACTCTCAGGCTGGGAGAGCGGTCCTGGGGCTTCAGATGACCACAGGGGAGAGACATTGCGGGTTGATTCTACCCTGGGGCGAGAGTTGTTGAGGGTGCCTAGCGGGTAACCCTGAATTCGGTTAATTCGGTTCCTGGTCATCAGAATTCAAGCCGTGCACCTGAGCGTTACACCCTTTGTTCTGCCTCTGCGCTGTGCAGACAGCAAGCTCCTTCCCACGGTCCAGGGAGGCTGGCTGCGCTCCTCTCTGTCACAGACCACCCCTTGCAATGCCCCCTGGGTGGAGGAGAGGCTGGGTTGCCCCCCAGACAGGGCTCTGAGTTGGATGGTGAGTTCTTGGAAGGAATGGCTTTTCTCACTTCTGGACAAGTGGTTCTCTGAGTGGGTGCCCCAGGGCAGTGGCAGCACCTGGGAACTTGTGAGCAATGCGGCTTCTCAGGCCCAGCCTCCCTCATCCAAATTCGGGGAGGGGCTCCAAGGTCGGCTGTAATCACCCTTCCAGGTGTTTCTCATGCCCCTGAGGTCTGAGAAGCATTGTTCAGGCAGCCTGTGAGGCCAGCTCCTGGGAAAGAGAGTATTTTTAGCAGGGCGTCCCCTGGGAAGCCTGGGCCTTTGCAGGGCTCAGCACCTTGGGAACCTGATCCCGACCTGAAGCTGTTGACCAAGAAACCGTGGATGTCAAGTCCCACCCGCCTACCCATCCAAGAACCATCTGTGGTGTGCAGTGGGGGTTTCATGTCGAGGTGTTTGTGGCCTTGGAGAATGGGGTGTATTGGTGACTTTCTGTAGACAGAACATTCCACTGGGCAGAACAGCCTGCTTCCATGCCCAGCCAGACATAATAGAGAGCGCCTAGATAGGGTACACCCCAGAACACATGTCACGTTAAATCCCTGAGCACACAGTGAACCAAAGGTATCTGAGATGGGCCTCAGTCAATGGAGGACGTTGCCAAGGTTAAGGATGCACCTGTGACACAGCCTCGGGGGGTCTTGATGACATGTAACCAAGGCAGTCTGGGTACAGCTCGCTTTTACGCATTTTAGGGAGACATGAGCCATCCATCCATGTGTGTAAGGTGTACGTTGGTTCGGTCTGGAAAGACAGGACACCTTGAAGTGGGGGCTTCTGGGTCACAGTGTAACTTCCGGGTGGGTTCACCTTGCCTGCTGCCTAGATACAGCCAATTTATCAAGACAGGGGTATTGCAATAGAGAAAGAGTAATTCATGCAGAGCTGGCTGTGCAGGAAACCACAGTTTCATTACTACTTAAGTCAATCTCCCTGAGAATTTGGAGATCGGAGTTTTTAAGGATAATTTGGTGGCTAGGGGCCAGTGAGTTGGGAGTGCTGATTGGTTGGGTCGGGATAAAATCACGGGGAGTTGAAGCTGTCCCCTTGCACTAAGTCACTTCCTGGGTGAGGGTCACAGGACCAGATGAGCCAGTTTATCCATGGAGTACAGGGTCTGCAAGATATCTCAAGCACTGAGCTTCGGTTTTACAATAGCGATGTCATCTCCAGGAGCAATTTGGGGAGGGTCAGAATCTTGCAGCCTCTAGCTGGATGACTCTTAAACAATAATTTCTAGTCTTGTGACCAATTTACCGGTGCTGCAAAGGCAGTCTTACTTCCAGGCAGGGAAGGAGGCTTGTTTTGGGAAAAGGCTGTTTATTGTTTGTTTCAAAGCTAACGTATACACTAAGTTCCTCACAAAGTTCCTTCAGCCTACACCCAGGAATGAACAAGGACAGCCTGGAGGTTAGAAGCACCATGGAGTTGGTTGGGTCAGATCTCTTTCACTGTCTCAGTTATAGTTTTGCAATGATGGTTTCAATAGGTGGATGAGAGACAAAGGGTTGCATTCTTTGGAGTCTCTGATGAGCCTTCTGCTGAATACACAATTTCCATGTGAGAGGAGGACAGAGGAATAGTCACTTATGCCTTAGCCTGGCTCAGTGAATCTGCATTTTTGCATAAATCATAGGCCAGAAGAAACAATCAGATACGCATTTGTCTCTGGCAAGCAGAGGGTTAGAAGCTGAGCTCTTTCGTCCCGCACCTGTGAAGATGAATGATCAATTTACATTGCCTGGGTGAAATTCTACAGAACTGTCTTAGGGTAAAGATCTTGAGGCCCACAAGGAATCTCTTTGTGGGAAAATTGTTGAGGAAAGTATGTAGCTTTTCATCTTTGACGCCATCTTATTTAGAAATACAATGGAAGGCAGGTTTGCCAACTCAGTTCCCAGCTTGACATTTCCCTTCGGCTTAGTGATTGTGGGGTCCTGAGATTTATTTTCCTTTCATGGTTCCCATATACACAACTCCAGTGCCATGGACTCTTCTAGGCCCTGTTCTTTAAAGAATGAATGGTCAGGAGGTTTTGGTGGCAGTGGGGAGGTGTCTTTTTTCCTGGTCGTGCTGCATGGAGTAAAGTCCTGGGGCCCAAGGAGTACCCTGGGCTAGTTTTGGGATTTAGCAAAGATGTGCCTCAGGATTTAACTAAACATAGAATGGAGGTTTTTAAGAATTTGCCTGTCAAGACAGCTCTTTTTGTAAACCTAAGAACCTGAGAGCAGGCAGATTTCAGATATTGGAGTTAAGTAATTTCTCTGGCACTTAGAGAAAGTCGTATCAAAACAAAGAATCAAGAGAAAATAATGAGAGTGGCAACAACACCTGGACAGGTGGCCTGTGCTGGGCGCTGTCCTTGGAGGGCATCAGAGAGACATCTCGACCTCTATGAGATGACGCATGTTTCACCTGATCTTCAACATATCTGGGGAAACCAAGGCGCAGGCAGGTGACTGAGTGACCTGCCCAGGGGTCTCAGGGAGTCATGGGCAGAATCCCATTCAACCCCAGGAGTCTGGCTCCAGAGTCCAAGCCTGCGATGGCAGCTACACAGCATAGCTTCCCGTCAGCTCAGAACTCTAACCTCCCGCGGGTGCTGGGCGGGAGCTGGGGGCAGACGGGATGGCGGCCCTGGTCCTGTGCCCTGGTCCTGCCTGCAGAGCGTACTGGAGGACGAAACGCAAGTCAGTGCTGGCAGCTCCGGACTGAGGGAGCGCCAACTGTGCCGCCTTAACCTGCTGTTTTTTCCCCTGGATGTGCGGCGGTAGCAGGGCCTGGGAATGCAGGAAATCTCTTTATGCCGGGCCCTTGAGAGCTGCAGTCCTATTTAACCCCCGAAACCGCTGCCTGAGGTTCTCCGCTGCCTCATTTTGCTGATTAGGCAATCAGGGCACGAGGCAATGAGCCACATGCCAGAGGACACACAGCTCCAGGTGCCCGGGCCAGGCCCCGAGGGAGGGTAGGAAGCCAGCTGGTACCCCCTCTCACCAGGGCCAGGCCCCGAGGGAGTGCAAGAAGCCAGCTGGTACCCCCTCTCACCCAGGCCAGGCCCCGAGGGTGGGCAAGAAGCCAGCTGGTACCCCCTCTCACCAGGGCCAGGCCCCGAGGGTGGGCAGGAAGCCAGCTGGTACCCCTCTGAGGTGATTTGAGAAAAGTCTAGGGGCTGTTGTGCTTGTCACAGTGTGCCTGGACTGAGAGACGGGGGTCTGGGCTTCCCGGTCAGGTCAGGGGACCCTCCCCGTGAGGAGCGTGGCCAGCACTGTGTGCTTGGTGTGCGCATGTGGGCAGCTCTGTGGTGATTCTTCAGGGCGCCCTCGTGGGAGTCCCTCTCTTTCTCCTTGGCTGTCTCTGTGTGAGAGGAGGGCAGAGGAATAGTCACCTACGCCTTAGTCTGGCTCGGTGAACCTGCATTTTTGCGTAAATAATAGGGAGGAAGAAACAATCAGATACGCATTTGTCTCGGGTGAGCAGAGGGTTAGACGCTGAGTCCTTTTGTCCCTCACCTGTGAAGGCGTTGAACTGCAGGTGACGTCGGCCCCCGGTGCGTCTTGGCCTCAGAGGAGCCTGGCTGATCTTCATGAACGGGCCCCTTTCCTCCCTGGGTCTCCCTGGGGACTTTTGGGAGTGGCCAGGGTGCTTGCCTCCCAGGCAGGCTGGGATCCACCTCCCTGCGGGGGTCCGGCCTCAGGCCTGCAGTGGATGACTGTGGTCTGCGGTCCTTTTTGGAGGTCTGTGGCCCTTAGCCTTCAGGGGTCATCCCTTCCTCCATAGAATAATACCAGCAGTTGTATTTTGCATCTAGGCTGGGATAAAGATGAGTGTTATCCAGGTTGGATTCATGATGCTGTATTTATCATCCCTTTTCACTTCTTTCCTGATTTTAAAGGAAACTAAAATGGAACCATTTCTGGGGCCCCTGAAGGTAGAGCGCCGTGGCCCCAGGCGTTAGGCTTGGTCAGGCTGTGGGGAACCAGTCCTGCCTGGCTCTTGCTCAGAGGCTGGGTGACCACCGGGCAAGTGAGCATGCTGGGGGGATGTGTGGAGAGTGAGGGTGGCAGGCTGGGGCTCAGGTGGGCCCTGGGCAGAGACTCGGAGACGGCAGCCAGAGAGACCTGGGTTGGGCCTGCCGCCCGCTGGGTGTGTGACCGAGAGTCCCTCTTGGCCCTGTGTCCCTCCCTGGTGCAGTGGCCTGACACTGACTCACCCAGGAGGTCTCTCTAGTCAGCAGCAATGCACGAACCTCAGGCAGGGATGGCACATAGCAGGTGTTCAGCCAGTGATCAGTGAAGTCACATAAAGATGCCCAGGCCCAAACCCAGGCAGAGGCACACTGACAATTTGTTGCCAAATTGCTCCTAAGGTTACCGGAAAGCGGTCTTGGTTCACACCCCAGGAAGGAATCCGGTGAGTCCATAGAGTAAAGCGAAAGAAAGGACGTGAGAGAAGTAGAGGAACGCAAGGCAGGCGACTGCAGAGTCTGAGGGGCAGCGTGGGCTATGCGTCGGCAATTTTATGGTCATTTCTTGATTATATGCTGCTCGAGGGGTAGATTGTTCATGAGTTTTTGTGGGGGGGAAGGGTGGGCCATTCCAGGAACTGAGGGTCCCACGCTTTTTAGACCATATAAGGCAACTTCCTGATGTGGCTGTGGCATCTGTAGACTCTCACGGCGCTGCGGGGAGTGTCTTTCAGCAGCGAATGCATTATAATGAGCATATAATGAGCCGTGTGGATGACCGGAAGTCACTCGTTGCCATCTTGGCTTTGGTGGGATTTGGCCGGCTTCTCTACTGCATCCTGTTTCATCAGCAGGGTCCCTGTGACCTGTGTCCTGCACTGACCTCTCTCATCTCATGACTTAGAATGCCTTAACTGTCTGGGAATGCAGCCCAGTAGGTCTCAGCCTCATCTTACCCAGCCCCTGTTCAAGATGGAGTCACAGTGGTTGGAATGGCTCTGACACTAAGTCAGGTGACCCAGTGAGCCTGGACTGTCCCTGGGTTCTGCCTGAGGTTCTGAGGTGATTATGCATCGGGCCCCTTGCTCCCAGAACCATCCCATTTGGGCGCCAGCTGCCAGCACAGCACCTGCTTACCAGCCCTCTTCACAGAGGCGAGGGAGCCAGAGGAGGACGCTGAGCCAGGAGTCGGGGGAGCTGCGGGGGCGTCTTTGGATGCTTCCCTCATCTTTAGAAATAGCAACATCCACATTTGCAAGCCTCTGCTGTTTGTTCCAATTACAGTTGATTTGCCTGATGACTGTACCATCTGTTCCTGCCTGGTTCGGACTCGGTCACTTCTGAGCAGTGCCCTGCAGGCCCCACCACCTCCAGGTGGCCTCGGGATGGGGAGGGGTCAGCAATATGGGGCTGGGTGCATTCCTGCAGCCAGGGCGACACCTAGGCCCAGGCCCGATCCCAGGCAGAACAGCACTCTGCAACCGGAAATAAATATTGAGGTGCAAACACGCCCACCTGGGGCAGGACCATGGGTTACTGTTTTCACTCATGCTTTGGAAGTGGCTCCTGCTGGCGACAACTCCCCACGGGCAATTGGAAGCTCTTAGCCCCAGTAGGGATCCCCCTGGCAGTCACGAGAGCCTTCGCCTGCTGCCAAGAAGCCAGGGAGCCGTGCTCCGGCGAGGAGCTGAAAAGAAAGGTGCAGACAGGCTGGGAGTGGTCGGACAGAACTCTCAGGTTCTCCTTGGTGGGAATTTGAGGTGGGGGAAGCTGTGCCCCGTTCCACACCTTCAGCATAGGTTACAAGGAAAGTAAGTCTCACAGCAGATTCTCCCACCGGACCAGCATTTACTGAGCATGTGCTTACGGACACGCAGGCACAAGAGGGTCGGTTCCACGCCTGGTCTGTGAGCTCCACGCAGTCCCAGCACTCGGCACTGCTAGGAGGGTGTTTTGCGTGTCAGCCCTGTGGAGCTCATTCGGGGAAAGCACGTCAGCTGAATGGGGGCTTGGGCCACCGGAATCCTCGAATCAGTGTCTGCACACGGGACCAGCTTGAGACCCAACTCCGGGCACCATTCCCAAGACCACAGGAGCAAGGCCTCGCTCGGCTGTACCCCGCTCTTCAAAGGTGGGCAGTGCTAAGATGTGTGAGCCGGGTGACATAGCTGCACTTTAACCAGCGAATGCCCATTTCTCCCGTCCCTTATGCTTAGAAAAAAGCCGAGACTTTTACTGTTTCTTTTTCCTGATATCAGTCATGCCAGTGAGCAAGCCTTGGGCATTGGTGGAGACGCAGCCAGGCAAGCGTCCTTGGGGCAGCTGTCCCAGCTTGTGGCAGCGCGGCCTTCCTAGGGTCTGCACTGGCCACCCCTGGGTGGGGTCCTCAGTTATGGCAGGGCATTGCCCAGCTCGTCTGTAAGTGTGTGCTCAGTGCCCAGGCAGATGTGTGCGCCCATCCTGGAGAGTGGCAAATTCTAGGTCCCAGAGCCCCCTAGGCCAGGGAGCAAGTGAGGGATCGTCCTGTGTGTCAGGGCTTATGTGAGGACATCTGGGGACATCTGCAGGCCACGAGGGCATTTGTTCCAACCTGACCCCCCACACACCCAGCCTGCTGATGTGGGTGTGCTGCCATGCTGTCAGGTAGAGCAGCACCACGGCCAGTAGCCACAGCCCGCGGCCATCACCAGGTGTGCCCGTCAGCCCCGGCTGCTGATGAGCCTTTAAGTACCACCTGCTTTTAGAGTGTGAGATTTTCCAGTGAAATGAAGATTCCCTGTGTGTGTGAGGCCGTTCTTGCATTGCTATAAAGGAATACCTGAGGCTGGGTCCTTGAAGATGGTTATGAAGGTAATTTATGAAAGTGTCATTGGCTCACGGTCCTGCAGGCTGTACAGGAGGCTTCTGGGGAGGCCCTGGGAAACTTAGAGTCAGGCAGAAGGCGAAGGCAGAGCAGGCATGTCACGTGCTGAGAGCAGGAGGGTGTGGGGTGGTACCAGGCTCTTCAACAGCCAGACCTGTGTGAACTTGGAGAGGTGCTCATTATGACAAGGACTGCGCCAAGCTGTTGGTGAGGGATCTGCCCCCAGGACCCAGGCACCTCCTGTCGGGCCCCACCTCCACACCGGGGTCACATTTCAACAGGAGATGTGGTGGGGAGGACACCTTGCTGTTCCTGGGAAACTGGAAGCTTTGCCTTAAGTGGCTGCTACCGGCCGAGGCACCCGCCCTTTGGATGCAGCCTGTTGCTGCACTCACCACCCCACCCCAAGTCTCTGCAGGCCTGACTGCCCCTGTCCTGCTCCTGCTCCTGCCCCTGCCCTGCCCCTGCCCCTGCCCCTGCCCCTGCTGGCCTCCGTGCAGGGCTGTGTCCACACGGTGATCTGCCACGGCGCTTCAGTCCCCCCTGGGACCCTGCCACCTGAGGTGTGAGGAGCCATTGGCAAGAAGGAGCTGGGCAGAGCCAGTGTCCCTGCAGCCCCCGGCCCAGGCTTTCTGCAGCCCCTTGAAGCAGGGCAGTGGGGTTTGGATGTCGCCCCCCTCCATATCTCATGTTGAAATGTGACCCCCAGTGTCAGAGGTGGGGCCTGGCAGGAAGTGTCTGGGTCCTGGGGATGGGTCCCTCGCGAATGGCGCACACTGGCCCTGTCTGGTGACCTCTTCAAGAGAAACACCCTCAGGGAGGAGGTGGCAGCTGGGAGCCTTGGGGAATTTCTCAGACTTCAAGAAGGGAGTGACTTTGTGTCACCAGAGGGCATGGAGTCTCCTGTGCATGGAGCCTGGGTGGGCAAGGGCACTGTGGGAGGGGCTCCGGGCCAGCTGGCTCTCACTGCTGCCCACGGGCCTCCTGCTCCTGGCACCCCTCAGAACGGGGGGATGTCCCCGGAGCCAGGATGTCCCTGGGGAACCTGCAGGGGATGGGAGGATAGTGGCTGCTGCTCTGCTGAGAATACCAGTGTCCCTGCTTCTGCTGCTGCTGCTGCTAACCCTGCATCTGCTGCTCCCAGTGCTAACCCCAGACTGCTACGGTGAAGGACAAAACCAGTACTCCTGCAGGTAGTAATGATGGTACTGCTGCTGCTAGTCCAAATAATGCCAATATTGCTGCTACTAATACTGTGCTGCTGCTGATGCCACTGTCACTGCACCACTGCTCACACCAACGCTGTGTCTACAAAACACGTGACTACTGCTATTGCTACCGCTGCTGATAATGCCCTTTAATACCAGAGCAAGGCCGCCACTGCTGCAAGTGATGAGAATGCCAGTACCACTGACGCTCACACAGCTGGTCAGTGCCAGGGCTGCCACGTGATGACAGCTGCTCCCGTGCGCCGCTGCTGCTGACGGCAGCTCTGTGTGCTCAGCGTTCCGTCTGCAGCCACTTTTCTGAGCACCAAGGCCACGTTGTCACACTCCGTCCTTGCGCCCATCCTAGGAGCAGCTCTGTCATCCTGGCTGTTTCACAGAGGACGGAACTAACCTCTGCCAGGCACAGCCCTGGCCGTTCATGGGCACTCTGGCCCCAGGGCTTCCTGCCTGGCCTTTCGCCCAACTGCCCCAGCTGGGGAATGCTCAGGCCTTCCTCCCACCCCTCCTCCCTCCTGCTCATGGGCCAGTCACCCCAAGCCTCGGCCTCGGAGGGAAGGGGAGTCCGGCCCTGCTGGGGGAGTCTGGCCTCAGGGCACAGGTCTTGAGTCTATGGCACTGGGGCTTGGGCACTGGTGCGGACCTGGGTGGTGTGGCCTTTCCTCACCTGTGGTCACGCACTGTGTCATCGCAGGCCTGGGTGTTCATCAGGGCCGGGTTCCCTCTCCCACGGGAACCCTCAGCTCTAGGTATCCTGTGAGTCTGTGCTCCAGGGCCCGCTCTGTGCATAGAGGATGCAGGCCCCCTGGCAGGCCGGTGGTGGCCCTCCTTTACCCACCAGCCCCTGTGAGGGGTCTCGGGGCCTCCTTGGTGAGCCTCCCTGATGTCTGCTCCTCCACCCAAGTTCTGTCTCCCTTGGACAGAGGCAACGTGGTTCATCTGTAACACTTTCTGTGCGTAGATTTGTTTACCCACAGCTCATTGTGGGCCACCAAATATCTGTTGGATACCCACCCTGTGCCAAGTCCTGAACTAAGGGCTGAGGATGGACTGATGGGCCAGGCCAAGGGGCTGACCTCGGGCAGCACCGTCATGGCCCACACAGGACACAGGTACAGGAGTGGCCCCGCCAGGCCCTGGGGACCAAACTGCAGAGACAGTGCAGCTCCTGCTTGGTGCCCCCCACCCCCGTCATTTCTGGGAGTCCCGTGGAATCATGCGACAGTAGGCAGCCTTCCCTCTTCCCTCCGTAGTGCCTACGACCCACCCTCCTGCGAACTGAAGCAGACAGCCCACAGCCTGCTGGCCTCTGCCTAGGCGCATATCAGAGGCAGAACCTGAGTTAGGCTCCGGGACCTCAGCTGCCCTCTGCCTCCTTGTGGGGTACAACGTCCCCAAAGTTCGGCTGTTCACATGGCACCTTTCATGATTTTCACCATCTCTGCATGCTACCTGTATTCTTAGTTCCCATTGTTTAAAATCTGTTCATATCTGAAAGCTTTATTTTGAAGTAATTTTAGATTCATGGAAATTTACAAAAACAGCAGGGAGCGTTCCCACGGCCCTTCTTCCGGCTTCCAGGTGGTGGCGTCTTCCGTGGCCAGACTGTCCCTCAAAGCTGGGAAGCTGGCGTGGGCCTGCGCTGGAGCGTGCTGCGTGCTGCTGGGGAAGTCAGCTGCTTTCTGCAGTGTTTACAGCTACTCTTTTCTTTTTCTACATAGTTCTGTGGTATTCGGTGGCATATACAGATTCTTGTCACCACCACCACCGTCAGGTATACAGATGGCTCTGTCACCCAGAGACACTCCCTCCTGGGACCCTTCCTAGTCACACCCTCCCCAACCCGAAACCCTGACAACCGCTGATCTGTTCTTCATTGCTATCATTTTATCATTTCAACATTGTTGCATGAAAAATCTATTCCCTTTTTTTTTTTTGAGACAGAGTCTCACTCTTGTTGCCCAGGCTGGAGTACAGTGGCTTGATCTCGGCTCCCTGCAACCTCCGCCTCCTGGGTTCAAATGTTTCTCCTGCCTCAGCCTCCCAAGTAGCTGGGACTATGGGCATGCGTCACCCTGCCTGGCTAATTTTGTATTTTTAGTAGAGACTGAAGTTTCACCATGTTGGCCAGGCTGGTCTCGAACTCCTGAGCTCGAACTCTTGATCCCCCTACCTCGGCCTCCCAAAGTGCTGGGATTACAGGCATGAGCCATTGCACTCGGCCTATTCACTTTTTTAGTTAGGTCATTTTCATAGGCATGACGTCAAGGAATGGGTGTGCCAGTGACATGTTCCTTAACGCATGTTAGAATGAACGCATGACTATTAAACGTCTTCTGCTCCTCCCCACCTGGGGAAGGCTTTGTGAGTGCCTCAGGGGTGCCTGGGGTCTTGTTGGCTCACACAGGTGAGCTCAGGACCCTTCGGGGTCCAGCCTTGCCTGCAGCAGGCAGTGACAGCTGTTCCCTGGCCGGGACCCTGGCTGCCCCGTGGGCCCATCGCTCTGTCTTAAGGGCTGAACCAGCTGATCCAGAGCTTCCACAAGCCCCGCAAGCCCCCGAAGCCCCAGAAGCCAAGTGGTCATCCCACCTGCAGACCCCGAGTTTGGGGTCGGAGCTGAACCCGGGCTTGGGTTCCCTCTGAAGCTTTCCATGTCATGCCCGGAAGCCCCCCGTTTTTAGCTGTGCGCCTTCCTCGGTAGACACAGTGAGCTTGGCCAAGCCCATTCAGCTTTTTAAAGAAGAATATTGCTGATTTCTTTTAACGAATCAAATAAATTAATTATAGGCTTTGGATTTGTTAGGTTTATTTTAGAAATCCATGATCTCAGCCATAAATAGTGCTTCATTCTGGACAAAGGAGCTGAGAAGGCTGCTGCCTACGGAGGGTGGTGAGGGAGGCGATGGATGAAGAGGAGGGGGAGGAGTCAAAGGGGGAGGAGCGAAACGGGGAAGAGCACGGGGGTCTGTTGCCAAGCCCTGCCCTCAGGTCCTGGATGCAGCAGGAAACAGACAGGCAAAGCCCTGCCCTCATGGGGCTGACGTTTCAGTGGGGAAATGTCAGTGTCATCAGCCCCAGAGATGACATTAATAATTCTGTAAATGGGATTTTCCCAGCCATCCTAAAGTAAGGAGTGGCAAGAAAGCGGCCTTGCATGCAGACCCGACAAACCACCCCCCGAGGGGCGCGGTACCCACAGCTCAGGGCTCCCCTCTTTTCACTGATTCAGCGAACGCTCTCTGAGCACCTGCTGGGTGCTGAGTCCATGCAGAGCATCCACAGTGTGTCCATGAGCCAGAAAGCAGAGGCTCAGGGCCTGGAGTGTAGTCGCGGACACAGACAAGAAACAGCCCAGGAGCTAACGCAGTGCTGGGGGTCGATCAGCGTGGTTGAGAAAAGAAGGCAGGGTGAGAAGGTAGAGCTGGCCCTCCGGAGACCCCTCTGTGCTGCACCTTCTGTGATGGGTGCCAGAAACCCGTCTCAGGAGACCATGTCTCACGTAAAGCTCGAGTCCCAGGGCAGCAGGGAGTGGGGCTTTGCCCATGAACCCCTGACCTGGGAGGAAGCACACCAGGGTCAGAGATGTCCCGAGACTGGAACCCGCCCAGGCCCGTCCTGCCCTGAGGAAGGAGCTTTGCTGGGCTACCCCTTTCTTGTGTGTGTCCCCAGGTGGTGCTTGTCCTCCCCAGGGCTCCCGAGGTGTGTTCGTGTTGTCTGCAAACGCAGCAGTGTTGCTGACTGAACGTAGCAGATAGCAATCCCTCAGTGCTCAAGTGGCATTCTTAAGGGTTCTGCAGTCCCAGGGGCAGGCGCCCTGGATGAGAAAAATGGCACCCCTGAATCGGTGGGATGGCACCTGAGCCGCTCCCCTGAGTCTGCGCTGTGTCACAGCCCCATACTCCAAGTTCCAAACAGCTCTAGCAAAGCCTGCCAACTGCCAAGTGCCCGGGCTGCATGCTCAGCCCAGAACAATCCCCGGTTGGCTGCAAGCTGAGTGTTTGCAGGATTTCTTGGCACGTGTGGTTTCTCACTTTGGCCAGCAGCCAGGTGGCACGAGAAGCTGGGTTTATAGGCACCGCTCTCCTGTGGAGGCGGGAGGCAGCCCCGGCTGCACACGTAACTCACAGACACGTGCACACACGGTATGAGCTCATATGCACATGCACACTCACGACACAGGCGTCTTCACAGACACGTGTGTGCGTGTACACACACCTGTGTGCACACACACTTCCACCACCCAATGCCGCTGTTGACCCCCTGTCCCGCCTCTGCCGCGCAGTCCAAGGTTCGAGAGCTGGAAGAGAAATGCCGGACTCAGAGTGAGCAGTTCCACCTGCTGTCCCGGGACCTGGAGAAGCTCCGGCAGCACGCCGGGAAGGTTGACCTGCTGGGTGGCAGCGCGGTGGCCCCCCTGGACGTCTCCACAGCCCCCAGCAAGGCTTTCCCGCAGTTCATGAATGGCCTAGCCACCTCCCTTGGCAAAGGTAAGAACCTTGACCTCCGCCTTGGCTGTGGTGGGGAAAGAATGGCCATTGGCCACCTGCAAGGCTGAAGGTGGTTTGGTGACAGCCGGCAGAGTGTACGGGGACATGCCACCACAGTGAGTGGGATGAGAACAGGGCTGCTCACATCCCTGGGTACATGGTGCACCCAGCACCTTACGGGCACCCACAGATGTGTGGCCCACACATTTTCTCACCTGTAAAATGGGCCCATTTTACAGATGAGAAAAACCAAGGCACTAGGGTGGGTCATACAGACGCTGATGAAGGCTCAGTCTAGGATCTGAACCCAGTCTGGCTGAAGCGTCCACCCTGGCAACCACTCCACGAGGCTTTCTTAGCCAGGTCCCCTCATTGTTCTGTGCAGCTCGTTTCTCTGTGTTACTTGTTTTTCCTTCCTTCTCGTCTCTGCAACCTGTTGGTGATGTTAGGACGAGCTTAGAACTTCTGTTCCAGCAAAGGCAGCAGTGAACGTAAGCCCACAGCTGTCACAGTCCTGCTCAGAGGCAGGGCGGGAGAAGCTCCCTGTGCATGCCGGGGAGTTTAGTCTTGGTTGCAGGCAGAACAATCACAGGTGTCCTTTAACCAGACCTTGGGGGAGGTGTCACGTCTAGGCACCTCCGGGATGACGGGGATGCAGAGGTGACAAGCTTCATGCTGGGGTCTGCCCACCTGTTTAAGAAGTTGGTTTAAAAAAAAAATAGGGGAGATGAGCATCTGAACCTTACTGTGGAATTCTGTAAAAGAGATAATTTTCAAATTTCCCCTAGTTCTTATTAGAATATATGATAAGTACCTTGGGTGCTTTTTATCATTAAAATAAGGAGATGTTACTTGTGTCTTGCTAAAAAACATTCTCCTGCCTCTCTCCTCTTCCCACGCCTTCCCACACCTCCCCACGCCTTCCCATCTGGTCCATGCATCAGAGAGAATGTGGGGTGGGGTGAGTGGCTGAGGCTGCAGGAGGCCAGCGTGCGGGGCCGGGGTCCAAGCACTCCGTCGCTCACCTCCAGGCACTTGGGACACCCAGGCTGCATGCTGTACCCAGGTTGCAACGTTGAGAGCTCCTGCTGGCAGGCAGATGATACTCAGGGAGCCTCTGTTCCAGACAGTGCAAGCCGACCAGGTGACGAGGTGGACGGTGACTTGGGCTCTTCTGGATGGTCCTGGAAGGCAGCTGCCAAGAAGCCACATTGGAGCTGTGAAACCTGAAGGGTGGAGGAAAACTGGACAGTTTCAATTCTTTCCTGGGGAAAACTGTTCTTTCCTCGCATGCTCTCCCTCCTGCGAAGGGCCACACAGAGCCCTGCTCCATGCAACAAGAAATGCAGGCTTCTGCTCTGAGAAACCCACTGACACTCGGGCCCGGAGTTTTTCCTGGGGGCTGCTCGCACGGGCGCCACAACCACCGAAGCTCCAGGCTCACAGAAGGAAAGCAGGTGCTCAGCCTAAGCCGTGCGCTGTGCACAAGCCAGGCCTGGCGGGGGCCTCCATCAGTCAGGGGACAGCTTCTTCTAGTGTCGGGGCCATTTCAGAAGCTGAGTTCCTGACAGTAGCCGGTGACCACCTTGCAAGCTGGCCCTTCTGAAAACAGCAGTCCCAGGCCTGCCTGGTGAGCCTGAGGTCACACAGCATGTGAATGTGGGACCCCCAGCGAAGCTCCCGGGTCAGGGAGACGGGAACGGCGTGGAAAAAGGAATCTGATGACCAACGGTGGAAAATGCACACTCAGTAAAACAGGAAAAACCAAAGCGGTACTGACTGTGCCTTCACTAAGGCAGGGCTGCTTGGCTGAGAGTGGGTGTGCACCGCACCTCCGTTTCCTCACAGGCCAGAAGTTGCACCCTCCTAGTTAACCCAGCTCATTTCATCACCGTTTCCTCACCCACTGGGGTCCCCTGACACGGCCCATGCCCATTTCCCCTGGCATTGCCCTGGCACTCTCCTCACAGTGCCGTGTCGCTTATGGCAGTGGATGCTAGCGCCTCAGAGAGCTGCCGTGTGCCGCCAGGACCCCACCAGAGCACTCCTCCCTGCAGGCAGCGCAGGCCCCTCTTCCAGGCCTCGGCTTAGGATCTCCTCTTGTTTAATTCTTTTTTCCTCCACTCTCTGAATGTGTTTACTTGTTTTTGTACATTTTTTCCAACTTTGAGGTACAGTGGATAATTAGAAATCATATATATTTAAGGGGCACAACTTGATCTGATGTAATATAAGATCAATTGTGAAATGATCACCACAGTCAAGCTAATTAACACATCCACCTCCCATCCACCTCCTCACGTGGTTACCTTTACTTTTCGTGGTGAAAACCCTTAGGAGCTGCCTCCTTAACAAATTTCAAGTCCACAATCCAGCACTCTTTTTTTTTTTTTTTTTTTTTTTTCAGCTGGAGTCTCGCTCTGTCACCCAGGCTGGAGTGCAATGACGCAATCTCAGCTCACTGCAAGCTTCACCTCCTGGGTTCAAGCCATTCTCCTGCCTCAGCCTCCCGAGTAGCTGGGATTACAGGTGCGCACCATCATGCCTGGCTAATTTTTGTGTTTTAGTAGAGACAGCATTTCACCATGTTGGCCAGGCTGGTCTCGAACTCCTGACCTCAGGTGATCCACCCGCCTCAGCCTCCCAAAGTGCTGAGATTACTGGCGTGAGCCATGTGCTGGCCTACAATCCAGTATTCTAGCTGCATTCGCGTTTCTGTGCAGGAACTCCCCAGAGCCTACCATCCTGTGCCTTCGGCAGCCCCGCCCGGCCCCTGCTAACCACTGTTCTGCTCCCGGCTTCCGTGAGTTGAGCTTGTGGAGGTTTCATATGTGAGTGGGGCCGTCCATGCCCTGTTTGCCTCTCTGTGCCTGGATTGTTCCACTTGGCATAGAGTCCTCGGGTGTATCGTGCTGTCATCACAGCAGGGTGTCCTTCTTTCCTAAGGCCGGATAACGTCCCATCGTGTTCATATCCATGTTTTTTATCTGTTCATCTGCCGCAGATCTTCCTTCCACGCTGATCTGAGAGAGTGGGTGCTGGAAGATGCAGGGCCGCACAAGATAGAGAAGGAATCCTGGGTGGATGTGCCGTCACTTACCTGTGCTGTCACCTAGGGCTCCTCCGGCCGGTGGCTGGTGCTGGCCAGAGGCTGGGGTGTGCCATGAAGGGACTCAGGTTCTGTATGGGGAGGTACCTCTGGCATAGGCGGAGGCTCTGAAGTCAGCATGTGAGGCCAATGTTGCACATGGAACTGTCCCTGGGAAGCTCTAGGAAGAGAGCGTGCTGGGGAGGGGTGTGGCCTCTCCTGTCCCCGCCTGCCCCCGGCACAGCTAGTTTTTCTTCCAGTGTGGGAGATGGGGGTTTTTTTGAGTCAAACACGAGACACAACCATTGATTTGGGATTAGCCATGTTTTTCTAGAAAATAACCTATTTTGAAGCATTACCGTCATGAGAGTGCAGTGTTTGCGTCCTGAGGGGCTGGTGGGCACCAACCCCACTTGAAGGTGCTGCACGTTTTGTTTCTCATCTCATGTTCTCTTCTCAGGCACAGTGGCAGGTAAAAGCTGCCATAGGATTACATTCGTTTTCTCTAGAGAGTTGGGTTGGTGTAAGTTCAGTGTGCATACGAGGCAACTGCTGTCTCCATGTCACCGTCGTCAGCTGTGTTGTCCCGTGCAGTTCACAGCAGCAGCTGCAGTGGGCAGGAAGGGCTCAGTTCTATTGCAGTAACAAGCAGCCCCCAGCCTCAGATCGCCCGAGGACAGTGTTTCCTGTCTGGAAAGTGTCCTGGCCACTGTGTAGGGAGGAACAGTGGCTTTTGCCCACAAGTGGAGCCTGCCACTCCCTTCCAGGTTCACTGGCCCAGGTGTCGCTCACGGAGCAGAGGAGAGGCAGCAGTGGCAGTGGGGTGGGGGGAGCCCTGCAGCAGGCCTGCTCTCGGCTGGGTTTCGGAGGCTTCTGGGAGCGGAATTGTTCGATAGTCACTTTGCACCTGTGGCATGCCAAGCCACGTTACCGTGAAGAAAACAGGATCCTGCCCACCAGGATCGGATACTGTCACAGGGGCCCCGTGGCATGGCTGCCCAGCTGTCCTGCTGCTCACTCCTTCAGCCTGGGGCTGTGGGGCCTGCAAGGGGTGACTCCTAGGGCAGGCATTATTGAAATACTCCTTGTGGTTTTTTGAATCATTTTACACTCCCCAATTTGGACTCAGCAATTTATATTCATCAGTGAGGTGACTGTCATCATGTGACAGCTACAGAGGGTCAGGGGACCCCAGGAGGAGGTGTCCTCATCCCCAGTGGCGCCGAGCCTGGGAAGGAAGCAGCCGTGTCGTACTCACACCTGGATCCTGGTGAAACTGCCGCGCGGCCATCTGACACCCAGGACGGTGTCAGTCACGGCGCTCACCGCTCCCTTCCAGGCGGCAGGACAGGGCTCAGCTGCCCCTGAGGACGCAGGGGGTGGGTCAGGATGGGAGGGACACTTCAGTCCTTGCACATCTCTTGCCAAGAGGATTTTTTGGCCACAAACCCGCCCCTTTGGCCAGTTAGGACTCACCGGGTCATCAGTGGCAGCAAAGCCAACCTAAACTGCTGTGAGCAAAAAGGAGTCAGTCTGTCCTCGGGAGCAGATGCAGAGCCAGGACACAGCTTCAGGTGCATCTCGAACCAGGGGCTCCAAGCCCGTCACCAGGATCCGGTTTCGCTCCGCCTCGCTGTGGGCGGGCGCCATGCTCATGTGAGCGCTCCCCGTCCAGGTGCAGGGGGTTTGCGGCCTCCCCGAGCCTTGCGGCCGCTCAATTTTAAACCAAGGAAAGGAGCAGCCTCTTTGCCGTCAACTCTCCTTCAATTCCGTCTGCCCATCCCCGTCCTGTGCCCCCAAACAAGCATTACAGCCAGGGTGACTGCCCACTGGACGGACCCAGAGCTGAGGCTGGGGTCACGCCCGCCTGTGCTGATGGGGAGGAGATGGGTGGACCCCAAAATGAATCTCAGCGGCTGATGTCAAGGAGGGGAAGGGCACCTGGGTGGGCAAATGACCAATGCACTTTTACCATCTTATTTATTTTTTTCAACTTGTTTTTGATGTTTGTGGCCAGGTCAGGAGAGCGCGATCGGAAGCGGCTCTGCGATCCGTGAATACATCCGGCCCCTTCCGCAGCCCGGTGACAGGCCGGAGCCTCTGTCCGCCAAGCCTACCTTCCTGTCGAGATCCAGTAGCCCAAGATGCAGATCTGAGTCCGACGTGAGTGCCGCCCGAGGGGCCGCCTGCCCGCCCGCCTGCGCCAGGGCGTCTGGGGTGGACGTTGGCCAGTCTGTCCGTTTTTCCTTCCCCGCCCTCCTCCCTCTCTTCCTCCTGGCTGGTTCTTCCCTTCGCCCTGTTAATTCCCTGGCCTATGTGTGGGACATGGGGGCCCTGCTGTGAACATAGGTGAGGTCCCTGCTCTAATGGGGGAACACTGGCAAGCGAATCCCGTCCAGGGGTGCGAGGATGTCGCAGTGAAGCCGTTGACGCAGAGATGGCCGGGAGGGGCCTGTGGGGGGCGGGGGGGGCCAGGGCACTTTGATAGGAAGGGGCTGGCATGGGTGGAGATGGGGCGGGCACAGGCACGAGCTGAGGGCAGGCAGAGAACAGCGCTTGGCTTTTTGTCTAAGTCCAAGGTGAAGCCATTGGAAACTGTTAAGGCAGGAGTGACGGGCTAATTTCTGCTGAAAGGCTGCTCCAGCCCGTGTGGGGAATGCACTGGGGGAGTGACAGTGGAATCACGGGGGAGCAAGGGGGTTGTGTGCATCCTGCTCGGTTTCACCCCCACCCCTGTGAGAAAAGCCCGTGCCCGCTGACTCCCAGGATCGCTGTCAGAAACACATGGCGGAGTCTCCATACTCCACAAACCCCAAGACAGAAGGAAGAGGGTGGGGGTGGCACTGGGCATGTCAGATGGGGAGGGAGTCCCTCTTCCACAGACTGAGCCCCTGGAGGCCACGTGCCCAGAGCCGCATGCAGCCTGGCATCTCCCACAGACCCCGCAGGGCCTGCCTGGTGCCCCAGGTGTCTCACACCCTGAATTCTGCTGGGGAAAGGCCCTATCTTCAAGCCTTACCTTGCTGTTTCGGGACTGGGTTCTCTACAAATACAGAGGGGGCCTGTGTGACTAAGAGGTCCGCACCGAGGGGTCACCTTCCTTTCTGGGCCCATACGCGGGGGTGTGGGGTGGCAGTGCCTCCTGGGGGTGCCACAGTCTCCAGCTGTCCTTCCCGGGGTCCTGGAAGCTGCAAGGGGCTTTCCCGTGTGCCATGGGCATGGGGTGCAATGCCTCTAGCTTCAGTAACCCTCACAACCATTTTTATCCTTCACAGATGGAGAATGAACGGAATTCCAATACCTCAAAGCAGAGATACTCGGGGAAGGTCCACCTCTGTGTCGCCCGCTACAGGTAAGCGCGGGCCCTCTGTGCCCCCTGAGCCCCTGGAGCATGGATGCTTTCAGGCAGATAAGGTATTGGGCCTGGGAACACTCTGGGGGCTGAGAAGGCCCCTTCTCCCAGGGCCGAGGAGAAGGGGGGATTTCAGCCTGGCCTGGAGGCCGAGCAGAGTTTGGTGGACAGAGTTTGGGTGGCACACAGGCCTCCCCGGGCTGCCGTGACAGCAGATCACAAACCTGAAACTACAGATTTCTCCTCTCGCGACCCCAGGGGCAGAATCTGAGATGGAGGTGTGGGCAGGCCTCGCTCCTGAGGGCTCTGAGGAGGGGTCCTCACTGCCTCTTCCAGCTGCCGGAGCCCAGGTGGCCCTGGCTTGCAGTTGTGCGGCTCCAGTCCCTGCCTCCGTCCCCTGCCCCCGCGCCTCCCCGTGTCTGTCCCGTGCGTTCTCCCCTCTTCCTGTAAGGATACCCATTCCCGGATTGGAGTCTACCGTGCTGCAGTGTGGCCTGTCCTAACTCCATCATGTTCGCAAAGACTGTTTCCACATACAGTCCCGTTCACAGGGGTTTGGCCATGAATGCGTCTTTGTAGGGGACAGGATTCAACCCACACAGTCAGCCACTGAGAGTAAAAGAGGGGCGTGTGTCCAGATCCCTGATTTCCCACCACTGAGAGTGAAAGAGGGACGTGTCCAGCGCCCACACTCCCACCGCTGAGAGTGAAAGGGGCGTGTGTCCAGCACCTGCTCTCCTGCATCCTCACCCTCTCCCGGTGCTGCAGGCTGCATCTCACTGCCATGACAGCCACTGGGTGGGCTTCCCTGCCGGGGCCTTCAGCGTCTGAGATCACTGAGAAGTAACGGGAGCCAGTTTTGTCCCACACACCTCTCAGGTCCTCCACACAGAGGCGGACATGGGCCAGGATGAGCAGCCCCAGGACTGCACTACCTGATCATCAGGAAAGCAAGCTGCAGCCAGCTGTGCCCACAGGCGGATGCGTAGGAGTTCATCAGCCAGGGGCAGCAGGCCCAAGACACCTCCATCCACCCCCATTTCTTTGCGCTCATGAAGACCTGGCCTTTTGTCTCACAGATGCTGCAACAACTCTGAGTGCGGGATTGGCCCCAGGCCGACCTGACGGTAGTTCAGAGGCAAATACCCCTGCCCCTTAGCTGGCATCGGGCAGCCAGAGTCCCCCAACTGGGTCTCTGCGATCTGTTTAGGGACCAAGCTTCAGCCTAGATGCCACCCTCACTAGATCCTTAAACTTTGTTTCTGCAGAGGGGGCGACTCTTGATTTCAGCCAATCCGTTGCTTTTGCCAGTGAGAGCCATTTCCAATAACCATTGAGAGGATCTGCGGGTCACTTTCTGCTCGTTGGTACGACACCGGTTTCACCAACACAAACCCGTTTCCGAGGTTCGGGTAGCAGAAGCACCAGGTGGCTGCGTCTGGGCTGTGGGCTCCCCAGTTAGAATCCAGCCCAGGCAAACGGGAGTGCTGGCTGCCTGCTGCGGGGGCACGCCCACCGTCCGCTTGTCTGTCGGTGCCGGAGGACCGCATCACACAGCCGTAAGAGGCGGCTGCACGCAGATGCACAGGGCACAGTTGGCGGGCCGGATGAAGACCCAGTCCCACGCCTGGCTCCCTCCGTCCCGTCCTTGCTGTGTGTGCAGCAGGCCCAGGTGCAGCCATTCACTGAGCCCTCAGGGCCAGCACAGGGGCAGCCCGGGCTGGTGTCCGCTGGGCCTGGCACAGGCGGAGGTGGCTTCCCAGCCAAGCAGGGGCCTGGCGGGCCACAGCCACCTTCCTTTCCAATCGTGAGCCTTGTCCAATGAGGCTGCCACCTGCGACCTACGACGGCCAACCTCAGACTGTGACTGGGCTCATGTTCCTGCTACTTCATAGAGAGGCCACGGCTTATTCCGGGGGAGCTGCCCTAGAGCTAATGCCCCTCGAGGGCTAACCATGGCTGGTGCGGCCCCAGGGAGAGTTGCGGCATGAGGGACCCACGCATCCTGAATTCTGTGTTTCACACCCTGAATTCTGCTGGGGAAAGGCCCTGCCTTTGAGCCTTACCTTGTGTTTGGGGACTGGGTTCTCTACAAACACAGAGGGGGCCTGTGTGACTGAGGGGTCCATACTGAGCGGCCATCCTCCTTTCTGGGCTCGTACATGGGGCTGTGAGGTGGCAGTGCCTTCTGAGGTGCCACAGTCTCAGGCTGTCCCTCCTGGGGCCTCTCCTGCGGCCACCACGGGCCACGGCCTACGTACATTCTTCTTATCTCACTCTTTTTCACTGATATTCCTATTTTACTGGTGGTTTTATGCCCCCTTTTTTTTGATTATTATTATTATTTTTATTTTTTTGAAAGAAGAAGACAAGGAAGAAAGAAAGAGTGAAAGAAAAAAAAAGAATGAAAGAGAGAAAGAAAGAGGAAGAGAAAGAGGGAGAGAGAACGGGATTCTTGTTCTATTGCCCAGGCTAGAATGCAGTCTCAAAATGGGTATTAAAAACCTCTTTTATGCCAATAATTGTGCTTAACAATGGAGACAGGAAGGAATAAGGGATGAAAATAACAA